>JAVJIF010013123.1:0-109277 GCA_038442645.1 Agave tequilana
TTAGATATATTTGTTTGCTTTTTCTATAATATATTTGGTTTGGTTATACCTTATTCATGAGATCGTTATTGTCAAGAGAAAAGGGCTTCAACTATCAAACTATAATACTAAGCTGCGTGGACACAGAAACGGACATGGGACACGGCAAAATCCAAAAAATAGGATAAGGGGACATGACAAGCTATATTTTATTATTATTATATATAAATTAAATTTATAAAATATCAATCAATATAATATCAATAGAGAGGAAGCACAGAGAGAGAGGAAGAGAGCAGACAGAGAAAGGGCAAATCGAAAGAGAGTTTACCTCCACGACGAGACAACCACGGCACCACCACGAGACGAGATCACCACCACGAGAGAGAGCTTACCACCACGACACCACTACGAGATCAGATTACCACCGCGATGAGACCACCACCGCGACGAGACCACAACTTTATACTAGATTTAGAAAAATATGTGACCACCACCACGACACCACCCAATCAGTGAAAAGTAGTATCCAATTCAGAAATGCATACTAGATTTAGAGAAATATGCTTCTGGGAAACTTGTAGCAATTAATAAGCCCCATCAAAAAATTACTGATGAGGCCTATTAGACTAGTCTTTTGAAGTGCACTGTCATCTTCTTTGATATAGAGTTGACTTGTATACTATAAGCATAGACACAGACATGAGACACGGAACGACACAACAAAGACACGAAGGCACGACAAATTCTTAAAATGTAAGATACGGGGACACGATGATGTAAAATCCATGTGTGTATTTATATGCATATCAAAACCTGTAGTGATTAGGATGTGTTTTATTAAATTAAATGGTAAACAAAATGAAATTTAAATGATTCAAAATCGTAGTTTCTAATAAAGTAACAAGTAAAATAAAAAACTAAAAATAATTTAATTAATACATCACCTAGTACATGATGTGTTTAGATTCTATAAATATAGTATTTGCTTAGGTTGAGAGACATTCTTTTCATATTTTATTTAAGCAGAGGCACCTAACACATGATTCTTTGAATTTTATCAAAGCCGACATGAATTAGACACGGTGCTTGCACACGAGTTTATGATTTTTTAAATCCGACACGGCTTTGAAGTGTCTGATACATGTCGAGCTAGTGCAGGACAAGTGTCAGTGTCCAACACCGACACGACACTCACTTGAAGTGTTCGTACTTCATAGCTATAATATTTCTTGTTGAAAAAGTAGCAAGAGCCTTATGGATTGCTTATGATCAAGCACACAAAGAAAAATTCAAACCAAGCTTACATGCACACACAGAGCTGGATAGAGGTCACACTGTATAATAGATTGCGCTTCAAGGAAGTACTCACCTTACCATAAGATTAAAAACCCTCATGGTGAGAGGCCCTCGCCCCTTAATCCCTCGAGAAGAAATCTTACACTTACAACCCAAGATGATCCTCTCTATGAATACATTACCAGAAGCTGCCTAAGCCTTATAATTAATCATTCATATAGCATGCACTCTAGTTAAACGTTCTCCTTTGGTTTCTTTGGATGATGATCCTCTTGAAAGATTGCAAGGATACTATATTTGAGGGTGTCCTGGTGCAAAGCATTTATTCGTAAACCTAAAGAGCAAAGGTCAAATCTTAATGACAAAATTGTTCCTTTAATTTTGGGTTCTGTAAAGAATTCAACTACTAGATATGGTGTCCCAAAAGAACAAATTATCAAAGGTAGGGATTCATTCTTTCAGGAAGATAAAAGAGCTCAAAATTTTTTTAAAAAAATGAAAAAGGTAAGCAGGAGGTCGTCAGGCCAACTCTTCCATTCTTACATGTTAAAGATGAGCTAGAAATAGCACAAGAGGTAGTTGATGATACTCATTTGTCAGAGCAAGAAGTTGTTATGTGAAGCAATCTCTACAAATCCAATAGCCTCTGGTGATGTCTACTATAGTCTATCAAATCATTAAAGCAATCCATTGCCTGAAAAAACATTGTAAGCATTGATATAGAAGAGTCAATGAGCTTTTAAGAAGCACAGGTCAAGAATATAGTGCCCAGGATGTTTTTGCCCTCATGGGCAGAGGGGGGAGTAATAGGTGCTCCAACCCATGAATGGTACCCACCAATATTGAAAGCCCCATCGAAGTCTCTTATATTTTAAAGCACAAAGGTAAAGGTGGGAGTTGCATTCAAGTTTAATCAAACAGACAAATGTAAGTTAATCTCTGCTATTATAACCCAAAAAAAGGTTATGAGGCCTCGTGTGGGTGCACTCCAGTTGTAGCCAGTCAACAAAATAGAAGGGGCAAAAAAAAAGCAAAAATAATCACCGCCTTCACAAATCACAACCCCAGCACTCTATGTGTGGGACCCAGACTATCTTACCTGAAAGGGTCGTGCTGCAGGGTCGTGGACGACCAGCCTTTTCTAGTCTTTTTTCTTCCTTTTTCCGCAAGTATGTGGGCTCCACATCATTTCTCTCCCTTTCTGTCATTCTTAGCAAGAAAAGAGCCCTCTTTCTTTGTTTTGTCCGCACAAAACTTCACGCGGATTTTGGGCCCACGATGCAGTCTGGCTTAAGAGTGGGTGCAAGCAATATAGGACAAAAAGAGCTTTGGTGATTTTGCATGACACGTGGTTGGATGACAATTTCTATTAAAACTAAAATCAAAATTGGAAAAACTTATTACTCATATGTGTTATTTTATTTCTACTTTTTTATAAATAGTAGATATATCTAAACAGGATCAAATAATTTTATATGGACTATGCATTAGAAGAAAATGATCATTTAAACTGAAATAAATGCAAAATACCTATAAAATATTAATTGAATTATGAGATCTGGGTCTTTAAGATTTTGTATCTAGATTTAATAAAAAATCAGATATATTTCTAAGATCTATGTTCTATCTTATAAGCCTCGGCATACAGTTTTAAGGATCCAAATTTGAAATTCAAGTTGGATTCAGATCAAACTGTCGGGCCCATTGCCACCCCCGGGCAATCTCCCAATCGATTTTGATTGGTTTAAATCCTTTTAACTAATTTCTAGCTAATATTTTGATAATTCTCAATGTTAACATCTTATTTATGTTCTGCTATTCCAACTATGATAATTGTCTATGCCAAATCTATTTTAGTAATTGTAGATATTGATATATTTTCTTTCTAAAATTAGAAGAAAAAATGCAACTCTGTATTTGATAAATTATATCAAATGAGTTTTCTGATTAAGCTAACTTGCTAGCAATTTTTTTTCATGTATTAATTAACTCAAGCATCTATTTTCTTGATTAAGCTCTCTCTCTCTCTCTCTCTCTCTCTCTCTCTCTCTCTCGCCCCCCCCCCCCCCCCCCCCCGGTGTGTGTGTGATTTTAACAAAAGGCTGAAGAAATAAGGATTGGGTCTCCATTATCAACTACAACAGCTATTTCTTTTTTTCCAACAAAGGAGTTATTCCATTTTTCAATCAAGTTTTAAGAAGTGATGTCACATAAAATGTACATTTGAAACAATATGTTATTTCACATAAAATTCAAATATAAAAATATATGAGTTTTATTTTAAAACACTGCCTTTTAATCAAAAGTTTTCTTGTGCTTCTAAACTTACTATCCTTTTATTAAAATGTATATAAATCACATTTAAATTTATATAATTTTCATTTTAAACACACTGCCTTTGCACATGCAAAAAAAACCTAGTATCAGATTACCAACTATCTTTCCAAGGCAAATGGAAATACAAACTGGAGACAAATCAGTCCGGAAAGTAAGAAAGGAATAGAGAGAGGGATTCCCATGATAAGTGAAAAAGAAGAGAAATAGAAGAAAGAGATATCTAGGTTTTGAATTTCACTTACTGTCCAAGAAGAAAGCTGTCTTAATGATTTTTCAGGTGACTCTCACCAAACTTTTGTCTTGCTAGCAGCCTGGACTTAAATGACGATCAGCTTTCCCAAAAAAGAGGTTGAAAGGTCATTTAAGAGTGGGTGGGAGCTGGTTTTAGAGTAATGGAAAGTTGCTTTAAGATAACCTTGTATCTCCTCTTTGTTTTGGATGGCCTTGAATCATTTGGTTAAAAGAAGCAGTGTACTCTTTGGTTAATTTGATTAGAGATTCTATATACTTGTGTCATTGTTATACTACATAATATTCTGCATTTGCTACATCTTATTTGGTTGTCTGTACGTTAACTGTGATATCATCTTTGTCTACTTCATACACACAATCACTGTCTAATGTTTACAAAAGGGAAAGGTTCATACAATCAACCCCTTCAAATGTCAAGTTTTAAAGACATAAAGACGTGAAAGTTGCTTTCCTAAATCTCCAGCCTTGACAATAAATCACCTTTACAATGTTAACGAACATTATCTTGTGTTGCATTCTCGTTATGAGGGGGGCAACAGTCAGCATTATACCTCTTATATATTATAAAGCCTTTGCCATAATGAAAGTAGAATATAATCCCTCCATTCTTGCAAACCATAAACTATTATTCTACCCTAAGAATCACTTGGAAGAAATTTAAGCACCTGTTGCCATGTTTTAAAATTTCAAGTAGTGATGAAGCGCTTCTCTGAAAGAAAAGAAATGAACTGGCAAAGTATCCACATTACGATTAGGAACAACTTATCAAGAGCGACAATTAAAATGCATATGAAACGCATTACATAAGATGTTTGATGTCAGTTTTTCTCGCCATATATGTAGACTAGACAATTATTCTAACGAGGTATAAACTTCTTGCCCCATAGTAAAGTTGAATGAAGATGTGTAGTTGGAATGGTTTTTAATTCCCTAGGAGGACGAATAACAGGGAGGAGTTGAGCTCTCTATTAAATTTCAGGTAACTCCAACTTGGCAGTGAAAAGAGAAAGCAGACTACCAGGAATACTCCAAAGTCGCTGGGATAAGGTGCTTCTTGTTAAGCTTCACAACACATCCTGGTATTTGTCAAGACTTTCTAAGGCCTGGATACTTTCAACAGTCTGAATTTAATATCCTTAGGCAATCAACATCTATTGGATGGTTGAATAAAACCCTATCTTATGAATCTAGTAGAAGTCTGAACTAACCAATATAATAGCATCCGACAGCAAGAACACTACAATTCTTAGCAAGTAACAGAAAATGCACACTAATTTTATCTATTCCCTTTCCAACAAACAACTCTACTAGGAATTCTATGTAAGATCACAACTAAGAATTCAAAAGAAACCTAAACACTATAAGGAAGGGGGAAAAAAAAAAATCTAAGCACCATCTACACAGCAACACCAAACTAAATCACAAATAGTTTCTTAAAAGCTTTCATATTTTCCAATTTTCTCTCAAATGATGCATCTTGCGTGCAGTTTGCAACAAATTTCACAGGGAAAACTTCGAGACTTAAGATCTAAACTAAAAACTAGCACAAAGCCACACTACACCACCAAGTAACCCTAAAAAGCATTAAGAACTCGAAGTAAAGAACTGGTTCAAGAACCGCCTACCTGCTTGTTGAGCGTCGACGCGAGCGACTGCTCGGCGTCGAGATCTCGAACGGTCTGAGCATCGGGCGGCTTCAACTCCGTCGATCGCCGGCGGAGGCGGCCGATCACCGCCAAAAGAATCCAGACCTCGAGCCCGAGGATCGCGAGAACTCCGAGGAGGAAACCGAACCAGAACGCCCAGAACATGATGATGATGATTGCTTTCGTTGAAGCGAGTGATGAGATTGACAGAGAAGGAATAGAATTCGGCGAATTTTATTTGGAAAACGGAAGGATTCAAGTCGAATTATTTAACGGACGGAGGGAAGAAGGCAGCAAGTCCGTTCAACTCCTTTAGACGAAACAGGATTTTTTTTTGCTTCTTTGAAGGGTATTTTAGTAAATAATTAGTTGCCTCTTTCTGAACTTAGTAATTGACTCTGGACTGCAGCTATTCACACTCGGAAAATTATTTAACACACACGTTTTTTAACAATAAAATTTTGAACAATTTAACTTTAAGTCAAAAAGTTAGAATAGACATTGGTTAACTCTAATATTACAACTAATAGAAATTCTAGTTTGGAACACACCAATAATTGTTGAAAACACCCACCCAAATCCTATTCCTAATTAATTCAGCTTTCTTTATATTTTTCAAATATATGCTTTTTCTCCACTAACGCAGCGTCTATACCATAAAAAATTGCCACATTGATAGTTATGGACAAACAAATAATGTCATGGAGTATGACAAATAATCAAAAAATAAGTTTCCCTATATAGTTTATTAAATTAAATTATTTTTTTGAATTTCATCACAGCTAGCTCGATCAACAAAGTCTCAACGAAATCTATGCACCAGATATTTGGTTTAAAATTTGTAGTAAAGAACTGTGTATTTTCTCTTATGTAATTCAGTAATATTCTATTGCCCAAAATTTATATCGTGTTATATGAACAAAGTTTGGACCCCTATAATCTGAACAAATTTGTTTGTTCTATCCTTCTTTAAAAAAAATTGTGTGCCTATTTCCTCTTATGTCTCAGAAATTTACACCGATGAATAAAAAAATAACTAAACAATATTAAGTTAATGTATTCAAATAGAAAATAAGATTACAAATTAGGATGTTGCCACTTTCTTTTGATCTTCTTAAAAATAGTTAGCTTAATTGAAATACTTTTTGCTTATCTGTATAATAAGGATAAAATATAATAAAAACACGTAAAAATCAATTTGATGTGCTCGCTTTTCAGTTTCATTCTCAATTTGATGCGTTCTATTCTAATGCATTAAAATCTTGTTTTCGGAAAAAATTGGTTTCTTCTAGTGTATTTAGCTTAGATTTTAAGCATTTTCTTATTTTAGATAGAAAATTTGTTGGATTACTTAGTTGTCTTCTGTTTGTTGATTTATAGTCGATCGAGCTTTTGATTTAGGTGTTTCCTTTTTCGTATTAATTTCTGCAAAAATAGTTTTTATTTGTCTAATTATGTTAGTTTAAATGCATTAATAATGTACTGATAAGCATGCGTGGATTAGATGTAAGTCTCAAATCAGCTGAAAACATCAAACTTGCTCGAAGGCTATTAAGTTAATCTCTAACTGTATAATTAACACACAGTAAGATAGAGAGAGAGAGAGAGAGAGAGAGAGAGAGATGATTGTTTTGTTAAGGGAGAAATTGCAGGGTAGAATTGGTATTTAAAAAAAATAATTGATTTAAGATGAAAATGATAGTTTAGAAAAAGTTAGGAGTGTGTGTTTAGAAATTTTGTGGGTGTATTAAGTATACAAGTGTGTTAAGCAATTCTGTGGATATGAATAGCGACACTCTTGACCCTTAGGTGTACGCTTGCTTTGACGCACATTTGTGATTTTACAATGATGCTCGTGTACTGTGCCTTGTCAAGGGAAGAAGGCAAAGGGTAAATTTGAAATCTGAATTAAACAATAGCATTAATTATGATGTACTAAGTTTGTGTCTGAATTGGATTGTGCCATTAGTGCTAATTTGGTTGTTCATTTGTGTCTGGAAAAAAAAAATTTGCTCACCGCGCGGATGCTCACAGCCGGTCACCGCGCGGTGAGCCGTCCATGCGTGTGGCCCCACCAGGGTGAGACTCACCCCGGTGGGGCCCACGCGTATGGATGGCTTCCCCGGCGCGGTGAGCATCTTCGCGGTGGGCAAAAAAACCTCCTGAATTGGAGTGCTTCATTCATGTTTGAGTTTAGTAATGGATTATGTGTCGACAAAATCAACATTTCAAAATCAGCCTGAATTGATTAATTTTTTCCACTCGATGTTTGAGTTAAACACATAAAAAAATCTTGAATTTTGTTTTTAGATAGTTAATAAATATTATGGGCCTGTTTGTTTCATTGCAAACGTCGCAAGTCGTAAGTCGTAAAATGAGAATGGAAAAAGTGAACTGTAGCAGAGAAAATATATTGTGTTTTACGGTGTTTGGTTGATAAAGTGAAGTGTAAATAGAAAAGCATATTGTGTTTTACGGTGTTTGGTTGATAAAGTGAAAGTGTAAATGGTAAAGTATATTGTGTTTTACGGTGTTTGGTTAGTAATGTAAAAGTGTAAGTGGAAAAGTTGATCACAAAATTAACTGTAGCAGTGATTTAAATATTATAAATACTATTAAATTTAATCTACTATTGCAAATTAAATTGTATGAATAAATTTGAGATAAAAAATTAATAATCTTAATATTTTATTTATAACAATAATATTAATAAAATATTAGTATAAATGTAAAATATTACTAAAATATTAACTAAATAAATAATATAAAATTTTAAGAAAATCAAAATTTTAAGAATACTAATAAAATATAAATATTAAAATTACAAAAATAATAAAATATAGTTATAATATTATAATATTAAAAATACTTGAAAATTATTATAATATAAATTTTATTATAATATTGTAATATTATAGAAATATAAAATTAACAAAGTAAAATATAATTATAATTTAATAATAAATTATCATTATAGTATTATTATACTAAATTATTATTACAATATTAACATAATAAAATATTAATATAATAATAATATATATTATTATATTAATAAAGTAATTTTTTATATTAAAAAATAAATAATTAAATATATAGTAAAGTATAATATTGTTATATTAATAAAATATTAACTCTAAATAAAATAATAAAAAATGGAATAAGTATTAATAAAATAATAAAGTATTAAATAAAATATTAAATAAAAATAGTAAATTAAAATAGTAAATATTAAATATTAAAACAATATTAAAAACAATAAAAATTTAAAGATTAAAATATGAAATAATTAAATAAGAAATTGAACACTATTTAAAATATTAAATATTTAATAATATTAAATTATATATTGATTACCAAGTAACTATTTTGAACTGTAAGTGTATTACAAGTGAGAGTTACATGACCACAAAATTAACTGTAGCAACTGCAAGTGGGAAAATATGAGTGTAAAAGTGAGATTTACATGACCACAAATTTAACTGTAGCAACTGCAAGTGGGAAAAGAAGAATTGCATTTTGCAACTTGTTTTTCAGCGAAACAAACAACGGAAAATGCATAAGAAGTTTTACGACTTGCGTTTTGCGGCGAAACAAACACGCCCTATATCACATTTATATTAAAGATTTTTTATATTATATTATCTATTTTTGACTTAAGGGTGATTGTAATACCCCGTTCCCGGAATACGTACTTATTTGCGTATTCAGTTTTTCGATCGTATTTTTTGATTTACTTCTTATATCTGACCGATTTTAATTTTAAATATCATTTTCCAACGTATTATATTTTCTATGATTTTCTGGAATTTTCCGGAATTAAAAGGAAATTCTTCAAAACCGGTGTCGACCAGTGCCGCTGATCGATTCCCGAATTTTTATCTTACAAACTGTTTAGAATTTCTAGAAGATTCTTTAGACATTTCTTCTTAGAATTATGTTTATTACTTAAATACTTTTTCTGAAGATTTTACGAATTTATGGATATTCCACCGGAGTCGGTAGAAGACTGATTCCAGTATTTTTATTTCACAAACAGTTAGGAATTTCAAGATGGCCCTTTAGGCATTATTCCTTAGAATCATATCTTCTACCTACATTCTTTTTCTGAGGATTTTATGAATTTATGAAAATTCCAACGGAGTCGGTATTTTACTGATTCCGGGGTTTTAGTTTTAAAACTATAAAGTATTTCTTAAAACGGATTTCACTATGTTTCTTAATATAATATTCTTGATTTTTGATATTTATTTCGGGTCGTTCCGAGATACTTGATTTCGGGACGTATCCGGTATTTTCCCGAAAGATTTCCGCATCCATGACTTCAACCCGGGAATCCGTGGTTTTAATATTTTTATTTTTCGAGTTAGAGAAAATATCTTCTCTTTTCTCATTTCTTTTCCTTTTTCCTTTTCCTTATTTCCTTTAACTTCCTCCACAAGCCAAACCCAAAATATCTAAACTTCCACACCCTTCCATTAATCCTCCACCACATATTTTCTCCACCTCATCATCTCCATGGCTAGATTTGATTGGCTAGGGGAGACACCTCACCTCCCCTATTTTACACAAAAACCCCCTTTCTTCTCCAATATTACATCTCCTTAACAAAATCAAATCCTATATAAACTTTCCTATACATTTCTATTTCTTTTTTCTTCACTTCCACAAAGATATTAGCCTTCACAAATTCCCTCATCAACTCAACTTCATCATCTCCATCTCAACCAAGTAACCACTTTGGATTGGGGATCGTCTACTTCTTCATCGGAGATATCGTCATGGACCAAGTTAACGACCACGATCTTTCCGGACTCGTAAAGCCCCAAATAACCATTCGAGGTGAGTATTTTTACTCACCAAGACTCGTAAAATTCCTTGTATACTTGTGTTGCCAAATCATGTCCCTTTATGTCATCAAAATCATATTTTTAGACATCAAAATCAACCACACCAAAAATCTGATTTTTAGACCTAACAGCAGCATATTTCAGAAGTCCGGTCGACCGGTAGTCGACCGGCAGTCGACCGATGTGCACGAACGTGCACAGTTTTGAGTAGGCAGTCGACCGGTTCACCAACCAGTCGACCGCTAGGAAACCCTGGAGCTCACGGCCCTGTATCGGTCGACCGGCAGTCGACCGACAGGCGACCGTTAGTTGTGTCTCCGGTCGACCGGCAGTCGACCGGAAGTCGACCGACCAAACCTGGAGGTCACGGCCTTGTATCGGTCGACCGGACGTCGACCGTTAGTTGGTGACTGTCCCGTATCGGTCGACCGGCCATTTAACCCAGTCGACCGATAGTCTGGTTTTGGGCCAAAATTGTTGATTCTTATTCTTTCTGAAATTAGATCCTAACCTTGATACATGGGTGATGTATTATCCTTGCTAAATACTTCATAACTGGTATTTCATGACTTGTTCATTAACATTATCAACCGCTTGTCAATTCTTTAGACTTGTCAGTTTTATGTTTCCTTTTAACACATGTATATCACCTGACTTGCTATACCCTCTGGCTAGACCATGACTCACCTTGAATAATTATCAATCTCTTTGTATACGTGTTACCTGATATACATCACCACTTGTCATGCTATCACTTTACATCCAGCATGATATATTTGACTTGTGATTATCTCTTTTACGGGAATATTGACTTGTTATTCAGTTTCATGATCAGTGACCTGTTTTCCTACTTTACATGCAGTGACCTGACTATATAGTACTGGTGTACTCCTAAATTCCTGATCATGTTCATTTTCTATTATTTCCCATAAAGTGATAATTAGCTAATAAATCTTAAAAAGGACAACTTGTATGGGTATGGGAGGAAGTGATGGATGCCGGAATGATATCTTGCTTATAGTATGGGAATGACATATATTGGCGGTACTGTTATGATTACTGTTATGATTACTATTAGGGGGACTTCGAGCCTCCAAAGCCGGTCCCAGGTGGTGGGAACCGTTGGACCACTAAACTGGTCCCCGGTGCATGTGAACAAAGCCGGTCCCAGGTGGTGGGAACCGTTGGGCCAGAAGACTGGTCCCCGGTGCATGAGTACCATTATAAGAAGCTCTATCAGTTCTCCATCTGCTTCCGTTAACAACCCTCGGATAACTTATATATGGATGTATGTGTGTTGGGGTGCACACCTGGACACATACCGAGATATATGGGTCAGACGAGTAATAATAATAATAGACATCGCCTATTGATTTCTGTTGTGTTTCCTATTATAATTTCCGTTATGTGTATCCTTTACTCGTGTTATGGACCCTGATCATTATTGTTATGCATTCCTGTTTTGACTATGATACGATTTGCAACTCTGATTCTATACGCTTGGATTTATGTGGCATGAGACAAGGGTATATATATGAGGGTTTTCTTGTTTGGATTATTCCTTCGATGTACTAGTCTCATGTGACCGTGACTTAAGCGTATACAATCAGTCTTGCTTATATTCAGCTTTACTTGGGACTTCCTGATTTATGATTATGCTATACCTGTCCGTGTATATCACACTTGTGTTCTAACCCCCTATTCTTATCTCTTTGCCACTTGGCATGTAGCCTGTTCATTGTTGGGAGGTCCTGACTCCCTTGGATTTGTATGTTCAGGTTAGAAGCTGGATAGAAGTGGAGCTGTCCACTGTAGATCGAGTTTTCCTTGAGAACAGGCTGATTTGTCCCAGCTTCTTCCGTGCTAGTCTCCTCTTTTGACTCACGGGATCTTCACCCTACTCGTGAGCATCTTGTATTTATCCTGTATATTTTACTTTTGGACTTGTTATGATAAAAGACACATGTAATGTGTATATGTTTATCATACTGTGATGACTTTGTACATGTACTTTTGTGTTGGCATATGGAAGAATACCACGCTTTGTGTCGTACTCTGATTACTTATTGTACTTTTATGCTTAGCGTATATACGTGGGGGCTTCTTCTGACCTACGTATATACGTCGCAGTGACGTCCCCGTATCCGTGAAATCGGGGCGTTACAGGTTGGTATCAGAGCTTAGGCTCTCACACCTAAAGTACAATCAAGTAGCAAATTATTGTAATTTGCAATTGCCAACTACAATGTACAAAGTTATCTAGTCTTTCCTGAATTCCTTCCTTGATTAATTCTTTCGTGTCCTAAACTCCTTCCATTTGTTTCCAATTCCAGTTATCTTTTCCCAATTCGGTATGGAGAGAAGGTCGGGCCGTAATCACTCTGGGCAAGTTTCGAATGGACCCACAGGAGAGAATGTGGATATACTGAGGGTTATCCAGATGATGATGGAGAACCAGCAGCAACAGACGGAGCTCCTCCGGCAAGAGTTAGCAGTTCCTAAAGGACAGAGGCCGGGGAATATCTCAGATTTTAGACGGCTGCAGCCAGCCATATTCACGGGTGAAGAGAAACCCCTGGATGCTGAACAATGGCTGACGGACACATCAGACCTGTTGAAAGCAGCCCGAGTACCAGAGGAAAACCAAGTTGAGGTCGCCAAGATTCAGTTGAAAGATGTAGCTAGAACTTGGTGGCTAGCTGAAGAAGCCAGATTGGAGAAGCCTGTCACTTGGGACACATTCTCCAAGAGCTTCTATAGCAGGTTCTTCCCTGCCACTGCTCAGAAGGACATGGAAGAGCAGTTCATCAGACTTCAGCAAGGGAACAAGTCCGTGGATGAGTATGCCGCGGAATTTCTGAGGCTTAGCCGCTTCGCTCCGTATATGGTGACGGATGAGGAGAAGCGGGCAAGCAGATTCCAGCAGGGATTGCAGATGGATATACAAGTCTTTCTAATGCCCCAGCAGCTGAAGACATATTCGGCAGTTCTCACCATAGCTCGAGAAGTGGAGCGTGGACTAGAGAAGAAGAAAGAGAACTTGATGAGGAACCAGGCCAAGAAGAGGCCTTTTCAGTTAATGGATGAGGATGATGGAGTTAGGGTAACCCAAGGCCCGATGATTCAGAGACCATTCCAATCTCCTCTTTCTCAGATGGTATGCAATTACTGCCACAGACCCGGACATTATAAGAGAGATTGTCGAGAGGCCAAGGGATTATGTTTAGTGTGTGGATCAGGGAGACATATGCTAAGGGATTGCCCACACAGGAAGTTTGGACATGTGGCACCAGTCCGACCAGCACTTCCAGTACCTGTTAGACCAGCTCTTCCAGCCCCTTCACATCCAGTCCCAGCACTTCCAGTCCCGCCACTTAGGAGGCATCCAGAACACGTTGATCGGAGAGCTCCATTTCCACCCCAACAGTATGGTAGGGGAGCAAGACCTAGAGCAGACCGGGGTAGAGGCCAAGGTTACATCATGGCAGCAGAGGCATCAGATGATGCAGCTGAATGTGGAGACCAGTATCCAGATCAGGAACCTTGAGGATATCATGGTAACCACTACCCCAGATCTTGTATTTACGTTAGTTATCTTTCTTAATATTTCCTTATCATCCTCTCCTTGTCTATTTTAGTCCTTCATATGTTCACTTTCATATGTTCACTTTAACCCTGTTTTGGAATGTTTGAGACCTTTGATTTCACCCTTGTCCCCTGTATGTTCAATTTACCCCTTAATGAAATTGCGAGGACGCAATTTTTGTAAGGTGGGTGGATTGTAATACCCCGTTCCCGGAATACGTACTTATTTGCGTATTCAGTTTTTCGATCGTATTTTTTGATTTACTTCTTATATCTGACCGATTTTAATTTTAAATATCATTTTCCAACGTATTATATTTCTATGATTTTCTGGAATTTTCCGGAATTAAAAGGAAATTCTTCAAAACCGGTGTCGACCAGTGCCGCTGATCGATTCCCGAATTTTTATCTTACAAACTGTTTAGAATTTCTAGAAGATTCTTTAGACATTTCTTCTTAGAATTATGTTTATTACTTAAATACTGTTTTCCATTATGTTTGCAAAGGGGGAAAACTTACAAATAAAAAGTTTGAGGAGCTAAATTACAAGTATTCTTAAAAAGATTACAAGTAGATCTTCTCAGAGATTCTGGAGAAGTGTGCCGATAGGAGTCTGGTCAGCGCGCGACCACTTTGTCCCTTTGACGATGCGAGCGATGAGATTCCCTTCTCGCCTGGTTCCGGGAATCAGAGAATAGAGGATTGGTAGAACCCTCTGACTACTTCTCAAAACCACTTCTGTGAGGAATTCCTTCTCGCCTGGTTCCGGAGATTCCTTGAGGAAAAGAGGTTGTTAGGGTATCGCCACCCTGAAAAGAGAAGTATTTCTCTTGGAAGGTCTCTGAATTAGAGAACGTACGATGCGTTATGAAGAAGTCTCTGCTTGTGGAGTCCTCTCTCTCCTGTGCCCTGCGATTCCCCTCCCTTGTGCCCCTGATGGGCTATTTATAGGGAAAGTAAGGGTATAATCGTCCCCTTTGAAGATATAGAAACAGATTGAACCGAATCTGTTTGAATCTGGAAAGTAGCCTTGCTGCGAGGCTAGGATAGCTTCTGCGGAGCTAGAAAATGGCAAGTCGGTTGATCTGTTTTGATCCTTTCCATATTGTTGGGGATTCTCCTTGATCCTCTTACTCGTTTCAAGAGAGTCAAGAGATTGTGGCAATCACCTGCCATATTTGAATCCTGATTGGATTTGATTAGATTGAATCCGATCTTATCAGGAGTTTTGATTGGTCAAAGGTTGACCATAGCAGGCTGATGGCGGAGCTGCCCGCTTTGAAGCTCATAGCGGAGCTAGAGGCAATTCCTGACGAAGTCCGAAAAGAGGCTTTTCGGCGAAGCTGTCAGTTAGCTTCCTGGCGATGCTCTGGATGATGTTAGCCTCTCAAACGAGGCTATCCCCTTGGGCTAATGTAATGCTAAATGCTAGCATTTTAGACCTGCTGAGGTCTGTTTAGAAACAATCCGGGTTCACTGTTCTGCTTGCTGGATCAGTGGAGTCCAAACCGCTTCCTTGTCCCTTGGAGTTGGGTGAAAAACTGGTCTTCAGCTTGTCTGTCCCTTGCCTTTTGTAAATGTCAACAAGTTTAGACATCGTTCGGACCAATGAGAATCTTGTCTTTTTTAAGTGTCAACAAGACCCCCTTCAAAGTTTTCGAAAGTCTGCAATAGCCCAGACTTCGAAATACTTTGAACTGCTGTGATGGTGGTGTGGAGTATGAACATCGCCATGATGGTTGAGTTCAGCTTCGCCTTCAATCCTGCTTTGGGATGGATCCGCCGAAGAGTTTGCACTGGTTCGCGAATAGCTTCGCGTCGGGGTAGCTCCGCATCTGGGCTTTCAAGAAATAAGTTCGCTTTGGAACTCCTGTTGCTTTTTCAAAGCCAACTGCCGTGGGGCGGTTACGAGGAGGATCATTCCTTCTTTCGCGCCAATCGAGAGAGATGTTCTCCGATTTGCACGTTTCCAAGGGAGGATATTCCCTTTATTCAAGGCGCCATAAGTGCCTTTTATGAGGGAGACGTTTTCTTCCCTTGTACGGTTCCAATGGGAACCGTTCCTGTCATCAAGGCGCAATCAATGCCTTAAGTGCGCTCGTGCTTCCACGCTTGAGGTGGTTGTGCTCAGGCCATGGGGCCTATAAATAGGACACTTGAGGTCCTCTGAAGAGAAGTGCCTTGCCTTTCTTCTTCCCTTCTCTTGGTTGTGAGAGATACTCAGATCTCAGAATTAGTGGGAAAGCCCACCCTGGTTGTCTAACCGGCCAAGGACCAGTAAGTCTTGATCATTCAAAGACTTCACCGCTTTTTAGGGAACTCATCTCCCTTGATTTAGCTTTGGCAGCTCGCTTCAGAGATTAGCTTCCCTTGTTCTTCATCTTGCAATTGGCTGTTGCAGAGAAGGATCTCATCACGGCTTTCTGCGAAACCATCATCTTGATTTGATCAGAAAGACCATTGCTTGTTAAGTCCGCTGCGCAGGCAGGACTTGGGACTTGGCTTCTTCAATAGTTGAGCCAGTCTTGCCATATTGGCGAGGTTGAGACTGTTCTTCACAAGATCAGTCTGACTTTGCCGTATAGGCGAGGCTAGGACTTGGCGTTTGCTGAGCCAGCCCATGGTTGCTGTGCAGGTGGAACTTGTCCTCTGCTGAAGTCGGATTGCTTTGCCGCTGAAGAATCTGACTTAATATTTTTGCAGCTCTTTCTGTGCTTAACTGCTAACTTGCTTCAATTTGCCTTGCAGCGAGCTATGCTTGCCAGTCTGGTGACTTGATGGAAGAAGCCATAAAATTGCCTTATGCTTCCCCGGTTGAAGCTTTACTTTTAAGCAGGAGGAACAATTCGGGGCAGCGGATGCGCGTCCCAGGGGCTGTTGGCAGCCTCTTGTCCGAGATGATTCGATCTGAGGTGAGGCTGGCTGCCGACTTTCAACTTTGGTGGCCTTCGTCGGGGACGATCCACTTCATGGGAGTGGGCCTCACACCCGTCAGATCACTAGCATCAAAACTAGTTCCCATTATAGGTGATCTGACGTGTTGGCGGCGATAAGCTTTTATTGCCAGGCTTCAAAAAAAATGGCCTGGTAAGATCTGCCATTTTGTGGAGAAAAATGACCGTGTCCTTGTGGCACCATCTGCTCATGTGCGAAGGATTACGGCCTTGTGCAGGAGGAAGGCCTTTCCTGTCCCGTTGATCTGGCTTGGTAGCAGATAAAACCGCTTGTATGCCTCAAAAGATCTTTGTTGGGCAACTGAGTGTGTTGTATGAAACACAACTTCGATGTAATATCAATGTACCCTTGCTTTTGAATCAATGAAAGTTCATTGTCTGATCATCTGATTTGCTTGCTTTCACTGAGAGTCTGGCCATAGCTGGGCTGAACTGTATGCAGAGTTAAGGACATTGTCCTTTCTTCGAATGATCTTCGCGAGACCGGCATGTCCCGCAAACAGCAGCCTCTTTGGCGGGCTAAGGTAGACCTCCTGGCGAAGTCTTTGAAGGTTTGTGCGAAGCCCGCACTTTGCTCCTGCGCGGAGTTAACCCTTTAGTGGGGTTGAACCGTCGCACTTTGGGAAAAGCGCCTTAGGCGCTTTGGGCACTGTTTCGAATTAATTCGAAACGGCGGCATGTGCCCTTTTTCGAGGCCTTGATTTAGGCGCTGATTGGCCTATAAAAGCCCGATTGGGCTGAATATGGGAAGATCTCCCTTTATTTTTAGAGAACTTTCTATCTCTTCCTCTTCTTCTTCCTCCTTTGCTTCAGAGTACTTTGAGCACTCTTGCATTCCTTCAATGGCGCCCAAGAGACGAGCGGGAAAGGAAGCAGCGACTTCTGCAGCGGAGGGTCCTCCTCCTCCGTTCATTGAGCGACCAATCGCTGGTAAGAGACTCTCCAATTTGATTAGAGAGTGGTCTTCATCCTTTGGAGTCGATACTCGGCTATTAGGACGATCGAATATGATCTGTCCTTATCAGGGAACTCGTTTCCCTTAACTTCCCTATTTTACTTGCATCAGGGAAGTAAGAACTGAACAGTTCTCCCCTTGGGCTTCCATAGGAAACCATTGCTTGGGGCAGTCTTCATCCTGTTGAGGAACAGGATATGGGTCGTGTGCCTTCAGTCGTGGCCACGAAGGACGACTGTTGGTCATGAAGTCCTTTCGATGACGTCAGCCCTTAGGGCTATGCCAGTTCCTGCAAAGATGCAGTCTTATCTGTGAAGCGAAGCTTTTTATCAAAGCTATTATCCCGCTGTTCCTGCTTACTGGGCGAGGCTATGCCTTAGCGAATTTTTATGTCTTCGCGTCCATTTGATTGATGAACTAATCATAGTTCATTTTTTTTATTTTTGCAGTACATTACGCCTCCGGCCTTCAGAACAGTCTATTTGGCGTAACCAGTCGAGCAGGGAGCATCAGCTTGCAGTTCATCGGGCAGGCTTCCTTGTTCAGTGAGCCGAGCCCGCTTGTACGGGATACGCTCATTCAGAGCGGTGGCCCGCAGGCCATGCGGAGCATCTTGACTACGGCTTCGTTTGAAGATATTGACCGTCAGGCTTACAAAAAGCCTGACTTCATGTTCGGGGATGCTGCACCTGATCCCGATCGCCAGCTGCAGGCCGGCGAAGGCCAGTGGATCTTCCAGTTGGATGGCGAGAGATTCTATCTCCCGTCTACTAAGCGGCATTTCGCTTTGTCTTCCTTCGCGAGCGTGACTCAGGCTCGGAAGATGGCGTGGGGCGTGAGCCTAAATGCCGAGTCTATAAGTGTCGGGAGGTTGACATTCCAGACCGGCTATTCGAGGGCGGGCCCTCCTCGTAGCATAATAGGGCTATACCCTGGGAAGGTGTTGCGGGACCTTCCAGTAGGAGAGAATCCAGCTGCGGCGCCGACCTTCGGTACTCAGTTCTGCGAGGCTGAGGGGAACTACCCCGCCACAGATTTCAGGGCTCCTGGTTGGGTCCACCCTCCTAGGTCATGGTGGGCGGAGTTGACCAATTATATCCTCAATCATTTTGAGGGGGAATTAGAGAGGTTGAACCTCTATGAGGCCGTCAGGGCGACCTGCTACGGCATTGAGATGAAGGTGGCGTGCTTCTACGCCATCCTTGAGTTGTACTGCCCAGCCTCGGGGACTTTCTTCACCCCGGTTGGTGAATTGGGCATGGCCCTGCATGAGATGCGAGAGATCTCTGCTTTGCCCTTCGGGTCTCTTCCATATGAAGAGTATTTTCCGTGTGAGGCGGAGTTGGCTCTCTTGGAGAAGCAAGAGCCTGCTTTGCTTGAGACATATCGGGAATTGATGTGCCACCTGCACATTTGTTCCAGCATCCACACTGGTGGCAAGGGTAGCTCGAAGAGCTTGAAGAGCTGGGGGAACTACTTGTTCCCAGATATGACTAGTGCGCCCGAGGCAGCTCATTGCGGAGTTGCTGAAGAGGACATCTTGGCAAGGATGGAGGTGCATGCTGAAAAGGACATCGTCGTGACAGAAGATGATGGTCCTTTCGAGAAGGGTGATGTTCTTCGGAGCTTTCACCATCAGGCCCGTCGGCCTATGTCTCGCAAGGCGTTGCTGGCTGGCTTCTTGACCATCTGGTTAAAGAAGTGTGTCGTGCCTTCTTCTTCGGGTGACATTGTTCACCCGAATGTGCTGCTGCCTGCCGTTCGCTTGGTCCATGGCCACCGTCTGGGTCTTCTCCCGGCCATGGTGTGTTGTATTCAGAGGGGCCTTCGTGTTCTGACGGAGGCTTTCTGCAGGCCGATGGCGTCAAGGCGGGGGAAGGGTGCCGTCCTGCCTTGTGACGGACCCAATCCTAGGGTAGGTTTACCGTACACCTACTTGATGGCGTGGTTCGCCTTGCACTGTCCTACTTTAATTGGAGCTGGGGAGGACCCTCCGCCGGGTGTTCAAACGGCGCTTCTCCGTCGTTTTGAAGGCTGTTTGTGGCAGAAAACTTATGTGGCCGAGGCCCGTAAGTTAGTGCGTCGTTATGACGCTTACAGCCTGTTCCGCTGTTTTCCTCGTCTGCGGGGTGCAGGATATAACGAGGAATTCCATGATGTGGAGTCAGGTCGGTCTCCCATGAGTCGGGGTGTTTTCGAGTGGCTGGTCTGTATCCGGCCCTCGCATTTGTTGTACAGGAGTGGGGATACCTGCTACCTGGAGCCCTACGTCCCGAGCCGATTTGCCCGCCAATTTGGGTATGACCAGTTGTATGTGGGCAACCCCAATCCGGACCTGGCTTTCATGGGGAGCCTCATTGATGGGGCTCGTGCTTGGCGGTTCTTTACCGCGGATGACACTGGAGCGTGGCTACGCACGCCGCTGAGGGATCCCGGCCTTTGGACGACCCTGTGTTTCTGCCAATGGTATGCGGCTTCGAACTCTACGCCTGCTAGGTTTAACGTCAACCGTTCGGGTATGAGGTTAATTTCTCATCGGATGAGGCAGAAGGCTTCTGATAAGATGGAGGGCAAACGAGTCCGTGTTCCTGGCATAGAGGAGTTCATCGCTATAGATGACAGCGAGGCTTCTGATGCGGGGAGCCCTCGCTTTGAGGCAGAGACAAGGGCTGATGCCCACGAAGCTGGTGCTCGTGAAGCCGGGTCTGGTGTAGTGGGAGCAGCTCCCCCACAGCATGTGGAAGAAGTGGAGGAAGAGGACTCTGAGGTCCACCTCAAAAGGAAGCGTGGGAGTGGATCCCGTAGGAAGTCGTCGGCGAAGAGGCCCCGTCGCCAGACTCCTACCATCGTGGTAGAGGGTGAGCCCTCTGCTGCGCCTCCTTCTGCTGCTCCATTAGTGGCTGAGCCGTCGGTTGCTGAACCGACTACTGGTAAGATTGGCCTCCATATAATATGCCTTCAGCGCACTTTAAATAACTCATCATTTGCTTTTTGTCGCAGGAGCTGAGGCAATTGGAGAGCAAGGGGAGCACTACGATCCCCTGTTCACTTATGGAAGTGCAGCTGGTTCCTTTGCTCGCTCGGAGGAGTCTGGGGATCATGCGGCCGATATTGGCCCTTCGGGCGCTGAGGCTTCTAGAGGAAGTCCTATGGCATCCAGCTCTGCCGGGTGGTCTGCGGAGGAATCGGCGAGTGGGCCGGCTATCCGCGTTGAGTCTGGTAAGAACTTTCCGATGGGACCCTTGGATTCTGATGCGGCTGACGAGGTGACATCGGCCTTCGGTAAGACTAAGATTTCTTGGTCCTCGCCTATTTGTTGCGTCCCCCTTTTTGACCTTGGTTTTGTTGCAGGTATTCGTCCCCAAGGTGCATCAGCTTCGAAAGAAGCGGAGGGTTTTCCTGAAGGGTCAAAGGGCGATATGAGCGCTTCGACCGGGGCAGACGCGGCTGTGTTAGACGCGCTGTATGGCGACCTGCCTTTTTATCAGCCCAAATCAGCGGAGGGCCCTGAGGTTGAAGAGGCGGCAGTCCCGGGGGTACCCCCACTTCCAGTCATATCAACGAGTGGGGTGCGGACTGTCTTGCCGAATACGGCATTGAGGGTGATTGTGAGCCCTACCTCCCCGACGCTGGTAGTTGAGCCTGCTGCTCAGGAGGTGGTTGCCAGTCCTACCTCCGCGGTGGCTGGCGTGCTGGTGTCGCTGAGGACTCCGCCGAGGTCACCTTTGGCTTGCCCTGCTGCAGTCGATGTTCCCGCTTCTTCTTCCGCGGTGGTGTCGACTAGGTTGGTAGATTGCTCCGAGGTTGTCTCAAGGGTTGATGAAGCTGAGAATGACTTTATCGGTAATCTGGTCAACAGCTTCTATAATAGTTTGGAGCAGACTATCGGTCTAGTCTTGAAGGGCTCGCCTGTGCCATTTTCGAAGCTGAAGATGGTTCTCTCCCGTGGCATTGAGTGTATTCGGGACTTTGAGGGGTACCATCAAGCTACTGCTCTGGAGCTCCTGGTAGATGACCTTGAGAAGGACGTGGAGGAATGGCGCCATTTCTATCGTTCCGACGCAGCGTCTTTGGCTGATGAACGGCTTGCACGTCTTGTCGCCCAGAAGCGCGAGGCTCAACTCGCTGCCCAAGAGGCTGTTGAGGCTATCTCCTCTGACTTGAGGTCCTTGGAGGCAGAGGAAGCAGAGGTTGGGAGTGCAATTGATGCTTCCAACAGTGCTCTTTTTGACGCTGAAGATAAGATCAAGAGGGCTGAAGAGATGATCCGAAAGGCAAATCTCCTCTTGTCGAAGGCTACACAGATGCGTCATGAAGAGTCTGCGCGGCTTAAGCAGCTCAGGGCTCGAAGTGAGGAACTGGCGGAGCGGAAGTCATCACAGAGGGCGACTTTGGCGGAGACCGAGGCTCGTCTGGCTCAGGCGGTGGACTTCGATGAGGCAGAGCTAAGATCACAGGCGCTGGCCCAGGCTGAAGATGACAGGAGGACGCGGCTAGCTTCGCTCGGAGATCGGATCCGATCTTATCATGTACGCCTATAGGCTCCTCCATGTATCCCATCCTTTTGGATTTAATAGAAAATTTTTCTTTTGTCGTCTGTTGTTTAGATAATGAGACATGACTGTCTGTTGGTTCAGAGGTTGCAGTAACATAACCGAATGGGACGTTGCCAGTCTCGAGGTTAGCCCTTTGCGGGGCTTGAAAGGAAGGGAGATACTTGCCTTTTGTAAATGTCAGCAAGCATCGAGATTGAGACTTAGCTGTCAGCTGGTTCAGGGGTCGCAATGACATGACCAATTTAGACGCCACTAAGCTCAATGGTAGATGAAACTTGGCTATCTGCCAGTTCAGAGGTCGCAATGACGTAACTGGTTGAGAAGCCACCAAGCTGCAATCAATAGGTGATACTCGTCTTTTGTAAATGTCAACGAGTATCGAGACCTGTCTTTTGTAAATGTCAACAGGGCTCGGGATCGAGACTTAGCTGTCTGCTGGTTCAGAGGTCGCAATGACATAACCAATTTGAGACGCCACTAAGCTCAATGGTAGATGAAACTTGGCTATCTGCCAGTTCAGAGGTCGCAATGACGTAACTGGTTGAGAAGCCACCAAGCTTCAATCAATAGGTGATACTCGTCTTTTGTAAATGTCAACGAGTATCGAGACCTGTCTTTTGTAAATGTCAACAGGGCTCGGGATCGAGACTTAGCTGTCTGCTGGTTCAGAGGTCGCAATGACATAACCAATTTGAGACGCCACTAAGCTCAATGGTAGATGAAACTTGGCTATCTGCCAGTTCAGAGGTCGCAATGACGTAACTGGTTGAGAAGCCACCAAGCTTCATGATAGGTGAAGAGGTCTCGTTTGCACGAGGGAACCACTGTCATAGGTTTAATGTTAACATAACAGTGGGATATATGTGGTCCTACCATTCTATGGATGAGAATTGGTAAGTGACTTTGGAGATCTCGTTCTCACGAGGAGAAATGAGGGGACTGCTGTCATAGGTTTAATGTTAACGTAACAGCGGAGTATATGTGGTCCTACCATTCTATGGATGAGAATTGGTAGGTGATTTTGGAGAGGGAATCAAATGGGAGCAGGTCCCTTGGGATTTTAAGCAAACCCCCAGCTACCAGCAGGTTTGATATGCTTGGAGAAAGGGAGAGGCTCTCTTTGTGCGTATTCCGGACGCGCGGGTCTCGATCAGAGGTGTAATGTTAACATGATCGAGAGCAAGATCCTTGATTAAGGATAGTATTTCTTTAAGAATTTGCCATTGATTGGCATCATGAGGAGGTCGCCGTCTGCAGTCGTAAGGCGGTATGCTCCGTTTGAATAGACCGTCTCTATCACAAACGGTCCTTCCCATTTAGGCTGAAATTTGCCTTTGGTCTTGTGCGTCATGATCATCGGTCGTCTGACAGCTAAGACCAGGTCTCCTTTCTGGAAGACTCTTTGCTTGACCTTTTTATTGAAGGCTTTTGACATCCGAGCCTGATATAGCTCGATGTGTTGCTGAGCTTGTAGCCGCTTCTCGTCTAGGGCTTCGAGCTCTTGAAGACGCAGGCGATCATTGTCTTCTGATGTCATCTTAGTAGTCAAGGCTACCCGTAATGATGGCACCTGGATTTCCAATGGGATGACCGCTTCGCACCCATATACCAGGGAGAAAGGCGTATTGCCTGTCGGTGTCCGAACCGTAGTCCGGTAGGCCCAAAGGCATTCACCGAGCTTTTCGTCCCAATCTCGCTTGTTCGAGGAGACAAACTTCTTGAGCAGCTTGATGATTGTCTTGTTAAATGCCTCTGCTAAGCCGTTGGCGGCAGGATTGTAGGCGGTTGAAGCCACATTCTGAATTCGGTATTTATCGCAGAACCGATAGAACCCCTGGCTTATGAATTGAGGACCATTGTCGTGGATGATCCGCCTGGGAACACCAAATCGATGGATGACGTGGTGTTTGATGAAGCTAACCAGATTGGAGGTTTTGACTTCGGCCAACGGTATGGCCTCTGCCCATTTTGAGAAGTAATCGGTTATTGCCAGGATAAACCGGTGACCTCTTGCCGAAGAGGGACTGATTGGCCCTACGACATCAATTCCCCACGCTTCAAATGGCCATGAAGCAGTAGTAGGGTGGAGCAATTCCGAAGGTTGGTGTATGAAGTCTGCATGGACCTGGCACGCCTTACACCTTCGTGCATATTGGGTGGCATCGACCATCATGGTCGGCCAGTAGTACCCAAGTCTGTGCAACCTGTCTTTAAGCTTTGGACCCGGCTGGTGAGCTCCGCAAATGCCATCATGTGCTTCTTTAAGCACTTCCTGTGCCTCTGAATGAGAGAGACAACGGAGGAGGACACCGTCATATGAACGACGGTAGAGTGTCTTCAAAGTGGGATCATAGTAGAAACGGAGCGACCTTCGTCTGATGGACGCCGCTTCTTTGGGATTATCTGGAAGCAGACCGTGCAGAGCGTAGTCAATGAGAGGGAAGCGCCAATCCCTCGGCTCAAGATCCACGGAGATATTATGGACCTCTTGGATCCTTAGCATATGCTTGGAACATACGAGATGCCGGGTTGCGACTGTGAGGTGATACTCTGTGTCGGCCGGTAAGGCTAGCGTCGTCGCTAGTGCAGCGAGAGCATCCGCCTTGGTATTCTGAGATCGAGACACATGCCCGATGTAGAAGCCTTCAAATAGGCTAGCCAGTTCGATAGCTGTATGATAGTAAGGCACCAAGTCCTCATGGCGGACTTCATATTCACCTTTTACCTGGCTAATGATCAGTTTTGAATCGCCATAAGCTTCAAGATAGCGTACCCCCATTCCATGGGCGAGCTGGATACCGATGAGCAGAGCATTGTATTCCGCTACATTGTTAGAGCATGACTCTGTCAAGGAGAATGCCCTGGGAAGGATATGATCCTGTGGGGAGATGAACACAACCCCCACTCCGGCAATAATCTTGCCTTTAGGGCCCATCCGCGATGCTCCGTCGAAGAACATCTGCCACACTTCCTCTGCTGAGGTTGCATTAGACTCGAAGACCTCATCAGGGATGTCTTCGTGAAGTTTTGAATGTTTCGGAACTGGATGCGCAGCCAAGAACTCTGCAAGGGCTTGACCTTTAACCGCCTTTTGAGGGGTAAAGGTTATGTCGTATTGGGACAATAGCAGTGCCCATTTAGCCAATCTTGAGTTCAACGACCCTGGCTTCGTCATGAGAAGACGTAAAGGGTTCACCCTGGAGATGACATGTATGGTTTGGCCAACCAAATAATGTCGAGTCTTCTGGACAGCGAAGACGAGAGCTAAACACTCTTTCTCAATAGGATTGTAGCGAGATTCCGCTCCTATGAGAGTCCTGCTGAGATAATAAATGGCTTGCTCATGGCCATTGTCGTCCTTCTGGGCGAGGAGAGCGCCGAGGGAATAGTCCAGAGCTTTTACATAAAGCAAGAATGGTTTCCCTGATGTAGGGGCCACTAAGACCGGAGGTTTTGTGAGATACCTCTTAATGTCTTCATAAGCTTCTTGACAGGCTTGGTCCCATATGAAGGCAGTACCCTTTTTCATGAGACGGGTAAAGGGCTGGCAACGGCCCGAAAGATTTGCTATGAATCTTCTGATGTAGGCTAATCTGCCTTGCAAGCCTCGGAGCTCTTTGAGGTTCCTTGGTGGATGCATGTCCTGTATGGCTTTGACTTTGTCTGAGTCCAGATGGATCCTTTTTGATGTGACAATGAACCCAAGGAATTTGCCGCTGGACACTCCCAAGAAGGATTTTGTCGGGTTCATTTTCAGCTGATGAGCCCGCATTATGTCGAACATCGTTCTCAGATCGCGAAGATGTTCATTTTTGCTGCGGCTTTTGACGGCAATGTCGTCAACATAGCACTCCACCGTCTTCCGGAGATGGTCGCGGAAGATCATGCTCATTGCCCGCTGGTAGGTTGCTCCGGCGTTCTTCAGTCCGAAGGGCATTACAGTGTAGCAGTATACCCCCAATGGCGTTCGGAAAGAAGTATGCTTCTCGTCATCAGGATACATCTTGACCTGGTTGTACCCTGAGAAGCCGTCCATGAAAGACATCCTCTCGAATCCGCATGTGTTGTCGATCATGACATCGGTGATCGGCAATGGGAATTCATCTTTAGGACAGGCCGTATTGAGATCACGGTAGTCGATGCAGATTCGTATTTTCCCATTCTTCTTGAGGACGGGGACTATGTTAGCCACCCAATCTGGATGTTGTTCCTCCCGGATGAAGCCACAAGCAATGAGCTTATGAACTTCGGCTTCAATAGCCTCCATGATGTTTGGGCGGAACCGACGTTGTTACTGCTTGACTGGCTTAACGTCGGGCTTGATGTTTAGACGGTGCATAGCGACCTGTGGATCAAGTCCGGGCATGTCTTCATAGCTCCAGGCGAAAACATCTATATACTCTTTTATGAGCATTATCAATTCTTCCTTTTCGATAAGTGATAGGCTTTCACTTATGAAAATCGGTTTGGGGTGATCTTGACTACCCAAGTTAACCTGGATCACCTTGTCTTCGGTAGGTGGCTCGCGCAGCTCGAACCGCTTTTCCCATTGGAGACTTAATTGCTGGGCCCATGATTCCTCATCGGCAACCTCTGCGGGTTCCAACTGACTGCTTGAAGTCATGAGGCTTTCGAATATCCCTCCTATGCTGACATTAGAGTCCCATTCGGAGGATGAGGCCGACTGTGATGGGATCGATCCATCGCTTTTGTCCTGAACCGTTGTTGATGATGTGGGTGTAACATAACCCAACCCCCTGCGCGTACTATCATAGTAATTTGCAGGTTTCCCTCTTGGGACGGAGTTACGCATCAAGCCGCGTCTTCCTTTTCCGAAGTTTAGGCCCGCTCCCTGCTTCAGGTTGTAACCCATCTTCTTCATAATATGGCGCGCTGATGGCGCGTAATGAAAGAACTGTGGAGCATCCGACTCTGAGCTTGAGTCTGTAGTTGAGAATCTCCCTGGCCGGGCTCTGCCGAAGATTATCGGCGACTGACCTTGCTTGGACGGAGGGACTACCAGCGTGGCCCCTTCTATGGCTTCCACGGATGTACTAGCCACACTCGACTTATGTACGGGCATATGAAGAGAGCCATCCATAATGGATTTGATCGACTCGATGCTCGCAGGATAATCAAAAGAAATATTATCATTAATTATCCATTCGCCTTCCTCATCAGAAGGGATCTTACATCGGGGATCATTAAAGCATGCTACAATTGGCTCGCCAATCAGAATGGCCGGCATGCCCGTTTCAGATTCCGAATCCGCCTCATTGCCACTTCCATCACTGTCTGGCAATGGTTCTCCCGGCGTTCCACTAGCCTCTTGATATAAGAGAGCATCTGTGAAATAGTTTTCCACCCCCTTGAAGGGCTGTTTCTCAGCGAAGACAGTTCGTACCGTCGCATCATCCTCAACATACTTGAAGCACTGATGGAGAGTGGATGGAACGATCCAGTTGGCATGGATCCATGGTCGTCCCAGTAGCAGGTTGTATGATGTGTCCGCGTCAATGACATAGCATGTCACTTCTGACTTCAGGCTTCCGATTCTGCAGCGAAGCCGAATCTTTCCAAGCGGATGGCTGCTCCCGGCGTTGAAACCATATATTGTAGTGGTGGTTGCGGACAACCTGTACAGTGGTATGCCAAGGAAGTAGAGGAGCCTTTTGGGGATGATGCTGAGCGCAGACCCCGGATCGACTTGTATTCTTTCAATGCATGTGGAACCGATATATCCGGTATAGTACAGAGGTCGATCATGCTTGTTGTCTTTGAGAAGCATATCTTCCGCCGTGAAGGTAATGGCAGGTACCTTTGACTGTGCGTGATGGCACTCTGAGCAGGAAAGCCGCATCTCATCACTAGGAATCCCAGGCATGTATGTCAGAAAGGACTCTGAGTTGGCTAGCGCATCTCTGAGTGCCTCTCTTGTCTCTTTAGAGAGACGAAGAAGCTCGTGTATTGTGATACGAGCCGGGATATTGGCTAAGTGGGCCAATATATCAAAGCGAAAGGGCGTGGCTAACCCTTGGCCTGGCGGTTTCTTCAACACATGGTCGAACCGCACTTCCTTAGGCTTCTCCTTCCCTTTGGTCAGGACTGGAGTGGATGCCGGCATTGGTACTGACGTCGTTTGCTGTTGTATCTCGTCAGTAGACTTGTCATACTGCCTTAAGTATGACTTTCCAGACCGGGTGCCCATCTGTTGAGGCGCATCTGCCTGCGCTGTACAGGCATGCTTCTCTTCTTCTGAATCGCTGAGGGAAGCCGAAGTAAGATTACCATCATCTGGCAGGACAGAGATGACATTGCAGGACTTGCCCTTTTTGCTGGAGTCCTTCGACGTCCGCTGTACGTCTTGGACGAGGTCAGGGTGTCAAAGGGACGAGACCCTTGTTGTATTGAGTCATGGCTGAAGGATGCTTGACTTCTAGCCGTGGCGCCGGGGCTGAATAGGTCCCGTCGGGAACTGTGACCTTCTGGGCAGTGCCGAACTCAAGAGTCACCATGTTGGCAGTGACTTTCTTCTGTTCCGTCTTCAATGTGAGGACTCCGGCGTCGACCAAGGCTTGAATTCTATCCTTGAGAACATAGCACTTGTCAGTAGGATGGTGGATCATCCTGTGGTAGAGGCAGTACTTAGGGTCGTTTGTGCGCCCTATCTCATCAGGGCGTCGAGCATCTGGCAACTTCATCTTATTCCCTTTGTGGAGCAGATGGAATATCGTGACCACCTGGTCGTCTCTGAAGGAGTACTGTTTAGGAGGGAACTTGGGCTCCTGATTGTTGAAGCTGCTCTTCTTGGCCTTTGACTGCATGTCCCCGGTCAGCTCGACGGACATAATTTCCTTCCCTTTAGCTTGGGAAGACTGCGGGAGATCGCTGCGCCCTTTGTTGTTCGCGCCCCATTTGCTTCTAGGGGCGGATGACTCGAACTTTTTAGCCGATTTTTCGGCTATCTCAGCTTGTTCGACCAGTTCCTTCCAAGTGTGGGCCTTGACAGCCCCCATGCGAACTTCTACTTGATCCGAGAAGTTATGTCTGCATGTTTGTAAAAGCATGGGTAAAGGCATCCCTGCTGGGCACATCAGAGATAGATTTCTGAACCGCTCAATGTATTCACGGACAGATTCGCCTTTCCTCTGCACAGTGGAAAGGAGCTTGTCCATGGTCACTTCGGTGTCATCCTCATAGAAGCGAGAGAGGAACCGAGTTTCCAGGTCGATCCAGGAATTGATAGAGCCCTGAGGAAGGCTTCGGAACCAGTCGAATGCCACCCCTTTCAAGGTGCCGATGAACAACCTAGCCATGATGGCGTCGTTGCTTAGAACATTACCGGTCTGGGACCGGAAATAGTAGATGTGCTGATTGGGCGAGCTCTTACCATCATACGTATGCAACGTTGGTGGTTTGAACTTTGGCGGATATGGCACCGAATCCCATTCCAGTGGGTAAGGACGGACTACCCCCACTTTCTTCAATTCATCCTTCTGAGCTAGGGATGAAATTTGAGCTTGAAGGCCTTTAAGGACTTCGGCATCCAGGGAAGAGCCTCCCTGGGTTCTCTCCGTCTTGGGCGGATCATTGCTGAGATGTCCCTCCTCGTCATGATCACTCCCGGTATCATCATTCCGGTTGCTGAGGAGCTGAGCGAGCATCTGTTGAATATTGTCCAGGGCCTCTTGCTGAGTTCTAGAGGTCTGCTCCTGAGCTTCCAAACGCCGACGAAGGTCGTCATTGGCGTTCTCGGCCATATTGACCGATGCTTTGTCCGTTCGCACCGAACTGACTGTTGCTGAAGAGGCATACCCGCTGTCTTCATCTTCTCCATCGGATGATTGGGGTGACCGCCTGAGTTGTGGCACGGTTGGGACCGTCGAGGAGGAAGGCTGCTCATAATTATAGGGTATCGCCACCCTGGATCTGGTGCTTCGGAAAACACCTTCTTCGCGCACCAAGACTTCACCTAAGCCCGGGCTATAATCTGGATCTGGGGAGCCGAAAGGGGTGTCGTCAGGGGCTTGACTTCTTCCGCGCAGCTCTCGCCCCCTTCCGGTCATGTTGACGGATGCAGAGGCTGGATCCGGTGGCCCGCTCCTTTTGAGATGCCTCATCGGGACGCGCGCAGACAGTCGATCAAAGACTGATCGCCGATATGGAGCAGTGGCGAGGGTCGGTCGTAACCGACACTGCATAGAATGGACCATCACCAATTGGCAGTCACATCGTCGAAGACAGGAGGAAGTAGTCTGGAAATGCTTCAATCTCCGCTTGTCCGCCAAGAATTCTCGCAGGTCGGCCCTGTAGGGGCCTGAACCATCTGGTATATGGGACAACGCATCGTTCCCCTTATTCCTGCGGAAAGGATCAGCACCGCATAGTGCTCTGGTTCTAGCCTCGCGGCTGTAAACCCGATGAGTATGCCGAGGTACAATAGCCTTGCTTGTGAGGACAGGGCTAGCAGTAGGCATTGCTGCTTTAGGCGACGGTATGATCGCCGTCTTGACTTTATGGTTGGCAGCATTGTTGGCGCAGGCGGGCATCTTGCCTTTTTCTTCATAAGAGAGGCGCGGATCTGGCGTGGCTACGCCTGAAGTTTCAGCAGAGGACCTCTGTTTAGGCCTCCATATCCGTTTTGGCAGAGGATGCATAGGTTCGCAAGGAACCTGAATAGCCACAAGCGGGGCTGCGGGGTGTTGGCAAAATTCTGCCTCTGGTTTCTGATTTGAAACCTTGGTCATGAAGACCTTCCCGTGCTTCCGTGCCCGAAGCATCAGGCCACCCCCAGAGAGGACTTCTTTAAATCTTCCTTGATCGATCTGGATAACAAGGTTCTCAAAAGTGCAGGGTCTGGGCCGCGGGCATGTTTCCTTGTTGCGCCAGAGAACTGTGGCAGGTTTGCAGAGAACCTTTTCCGTCTCCGCAGAGACTTTGCTTGAAGATTTAGCCAGAGAAGATCTGGCTGCACCGGCTTTTCTGAATTCAGAGATAGACCCGAAGGTCTGTTCGTCGCATTGCGACACTTGATTCTCAGCAGAGGAGAATACCCTCCCCAGCGGAGTCGCCATCTTGTTTTCCATTATGTTTGCAAAGGGGGAAAACTTACAAATAAAAAGTTTGAGGAGCTAAATTACAAGTATTCTTAAAAAGATTACAAGTAGATCTCCTCAGAGATTCTGGAGAAGTGTGCCGATAGGAGTCTGGTCAGCGCGCGACCACTTTGTCCCTTTGACGATGCGAGCGATGAGATTCCCTTCTCGCCTGGTTCCGGGAATCAGAGAATAGAGGATTGGTAGAACCCTCTGACTACTTCTCAAAACCACTTCTGTGAGGAATTCCTTCTCGCCTGGTTCCGGAGATTCCTTGAGGAAAAGAGGTTGTTAGGGTATCGCCACCCTGAAAAGAGAAGTATTTCTCTTGGAAGGTCTCTGAATTAGAGAACGCACGATGCGTTATGAAGAAGTCTCTGCTTGTGGAGTCCTCTCTCTCCTGTGCCCTGCGATTCCCCCTCCCTTGTGCCCCTGATGGGCTATTTATAGGGAAAGTAAGGGTATAATCGTCCCCTTTGAAGATATAGAAACAGATTGAACCGAATCTGTTTGAATCTGGAAAGTAGCCTTGCTGCGAGGCTAGGATAGCTTCTGCGGAGCTAGAAAATGGCAAGTCGGTTGATCTGTTTTGATCCTTTCCATATTGTTGGGGGATTCTCCTTGATCCTCTTACTCGTTTCAAGAGAGTCAAGAGATTGTGGCAATCACCTGCCATATTTGAATCCTGATTGGATTTGATTAGATTGAATCCGATCTTATCAGGAGTTTTGATTGGTCAAAGGTTGACCATAGCAGGCTGATGGCGGAGCTGCCCGCTTTGAAGCTCATAGCGGAGCTAGAGGCAATTCCTGACGAAGTCCGAAAAGAGGCTTTTCGGCGAAGCTGTCAGTTAGCTTCCTGGCGATGCTCTGGATGATGTTAGCCTCTCAAACGAGGCTATCCCCTTGGGCTAATGTAATGCTAAATGCTAGCATTTTAGACCTGCTGAGGTCTGTTTAGAAACAATCCGGGTTCACTGTTCTGCTTGCTGGATCAGTGGAGTCCAAACCGCTTCCTTGTCCCTTAGAGTTGGGTGAAAAACTGGTCTTCAGCTCGTCTGTCCCTTGCCTTTTGTAAATGTCAACAAGTTTAGACATCGTTCGGACCAATGAGAATCTTGTCTTTTTTAAGTGTCAACAAATACTTTTTCTGAAGATTTTACGAATTTATGGATATTCCACCGGAGTCGGTAGAAGACTGATTCCAGTATTTTTATTTCACAAACAGTTAGGAATTTCAAGATGGCCCTTAGGCATTATTCCTTAGAATCATATCTTCTACCTACATTCTTTTTCTGAGGATTTTATGAATTTATGAAAATTCCAACGGAGTCGGTATTTTACTGATTCCGGGGTTTTTAGTTTTAAAACTATAAAGTATTTCTTAAAACGGATTTCACTATGTTTCTTAATATAATATTCTTGATTTTTGATATTTATTTCGGGTCGTTCCGAGATACTTGATTTCAGGACGTATCCGGTATTTTCCCGAAAGATTTCCGCATCCATGACTTCAACCCGGGAATCCGTGGTTTTAATATTTTATTTTCCGAGTTAGAGAAAATATCTTCTCTTTTCTCATTTCTTTTCCTTTTTCCTTTTCCTTATTTCCTTTAACTTCCTCCACAAGCCAAACCCAAAATATCTAAACTTCCACACCCTTCCATTAATCCTCCACCACATATTTTCTCCACCTCATCATCTCCATGGCAAGATTTGATTGGCTAGGAGAGACACCTCACCTCCCCTATTTTACACAAAAACCCCCTTTCTTCTCCAATATTACATCTCCTTAACAAAATCAAATCCTATATAAACTTTCCTATACATTTCTATTTCTTTTTCTTCACTTCCACAAAGATATTAGCCTTCACAAATTCCCTCATCAACTCAACTTCATCATCTCCATCTCAACCAAGTAACCACTTTGGATTGGGGATCGTCTACTTCTTCATCGGAGATATCGTCATGGACCAAGTTAACGACCACGATCTTTCCGGACTCGTAAAGCCCCAAATAACCATTCGAGGTGAGTATTTTTACTCACCAAGACTCGTAAAATTCCTTGTATACTTGTGTTGCCAAATCATGTCCCTTTATGTCATCAAAATCATATTTTTAGACATCAAAATCAACCACACCAAAAATCTGATTTTTAGACCTAACAGCAGCATATTTCAGAAGTCCGGTCGACCGGTAGTCGACCGGCAGTCGACCGATGTGCACGAACGTGCACAGTTTTGAGTAGGCGGTCGACCGGTTCACCAACCAGTCGACCGCTAGGAAACCCTGGAGCTCACGGCCCTGTATCGGTCGACCGGCAGTCGACCGACAGGCGACCGTTAGTTGTGTCTCCGGTCGACCGGCAGTCGACCGGAAGTCGACCGACCAAACCTGGAGGTCACGGCCTTGTATCGGTCGACCGGACGTCGACCGTTAGTTGGTGACTGTCCCGTATCGGTCGACCGGCCATTTAACCCAGTCGACCGATAGTCTGGTTTTGGGCCAAAATTGTTGATTCTTATTCTTTCTGAAATTAGATCCTAACCTTGATACATGGGTGATGTATTATCCTTGCTAAATACTTCATAACTGGTATTTCATGACTTGTTCATTAACATTATCAACCGCTTGTCAATTCTTTAGACTTGTCAGTTTTATGTTTCCTTTTAACACATGTATATCACCTGACTTGCTATACCCTCTGGCTAGACCATGACTCGCCTTGAATAATTATCAATCTCTTTGTATACGTGTTACCTGATATACATCACCACTTGTCATGCTATCACTTTACATCCAGCATGATATATTTGACTTGTGATTATCTCTTTTACGGGAATATTGACTTGTTATTCAGTTTCATGATCAGTGACCTGTTTTCCTACTTTACATGCAGTGACCTGACTATATAGTACTGGTGTACTCCTAAATTCCTGATCATGTTCATTTTCTATTATTTCCCATAAAGTGATAATTAGCTAATAAATCTTAAAAAGGACAACTTGTATGGGTATGGGAGGAAGTGATGGATGCCGGAATGATATCTTGCTTATAGTATGGGAATGACATATATTGGCGGTACTGTTATGATTACTGTTATGATTACTATTAGGGGGACTTCGAGCCTCCAAAGCCGGTCCCAGGTGGTGGGAACCGTTGGACCACTAAACTGGTCCCCGGTGCATGTGAACAAAGCCGGTCCCAGGTGGTGGGAACCGTTGGGCCAGAAGACTGGTCCCCGGTGCATGAGTACCATTATAAGAAGCTCTATCAGTTCTCCATATGCTTCCGTTAACAACCCTCGGATAACTTATATATGGATGTATGTGTGTTGGGGTGCACACCTGGACACATACCGAGATATATGGGTCAGACGAGTAATAATAATAATAGACATCGCCTATTGATTTCTGTTGTGTTTCCTATTATAATTTCCGTTATGTGTATCCTTTACTCGTGTTATGGACCCCTGATCATTATTGTTATGCATTCCTGTTTTGACTATGATACGATTTGCAACTCTGATTCTATACGCTTGGATTTATGTGGCATGAGACAAGGGTATATATATGAGGGTTTCCTTGTTTGGATTATTCCTTCGATGTACTAGTCTCATGTGACCGTGACTTAAGCGTATACAATCAGTCTTGCTTATATTCAGCTTTACTTGGGACTTCCTGATTTATGATTATGCTATACCTGTCCGTGTATATCACACTTGTGTTCTAACCCCCTATTCTTATCTCTTTGCCACTTGGCATGTAGCCTGTTCATTGTTGGGAGGTCCTGACTCCCTTGGATTTGTATGTTCAGGTTAGAAGCTGGATAGAAGTGGAGCTGTCCACTGTAGATCGAGTTTTCCTTGAGAACAGGCTGATTTGTCCCAGCTTCTTCCGTGCTAGTCTCCTCTTTTGACTCACGGGATCTTCACCCTACTCGTGAGCATCTTGTATTTATCCTGTATATTTTACTTTTGGACTTGTTATGATAAAAGACACATGTAATGTGTATATGTTTATCATACTGTGATGACTTTGTACATGTACTTTTGTGTTGGCATATGGAAGAATACCACGCTTTGTGTCGTACTCTGATTACTTATTGTACTTTTATGCTTAGCGTATATACGTGGGGGCTTCTTCTGACCTACGTATATACGTCGCAGTGACGTCCCCGTATCCGTGAAATCGGGGCGTTACAGTGATAGTATTTGTATTCCAAATACTATTGATAGTAGCGCAGCTCCACTCATACAAGAATATTCTTTAAAGAAAAGTAAAAAAAAACTAACAAAGCATTTTCGAATTAAACTTGCAAGGTGCATTGAGCATATATTTGTGCAACTTGACTTTACTGTGAACGGAAAATTCAAACACATGATTTCTCGCACAAAAGAAAGTGTTTTGCCGCTTGAGCTATACTCAGTTAGGGCTAGACTAACAGTTCGCAGAGACTCGTTTATGATAGGTAATTTGTGTGAAAGGCTCTTTCTGATATATATGCGCATCAGGAGTTTTTTTCTTTCTTTTTTTTCTTAGTTTATTTCCTGCACTATATGGTGACATTTTATTTCTCCACCATGAAACTATATGTATTTTTGCAAGTCTTTGTAAAAAAAATGAAAAAACAAAATGGGTTTAAAGGATTTTTGTCATTAAAAAGGGGGGAAAAAATTACTACAACCACTTATTTTATCTCATAATTAGAGGGGAAAAAAAAAACTCAACTACATAATTTTGTTCGCTAGAGTCTCATCCACGTCAGCGTAGAGTGATTCCTCTCGACCATCACTTCTTTATATATTTTTATTCCCTCTTTTATCCTTCCCTATCACCCCTGACGTTACTTTCTCCTCAACCTTAATCCTGACGCAGAATAATTCACAGGCCGATCTGCACGGTCAGATCATCGTGGGATTTGGAAGGGGATCGGGAGCCCCCTCCCAAGGATTCTCAGGGGACGGAGCCCTCAAACCAATTTTTTTGTGATCGCCTTTTTGCAGATCTCCTATGTTCATGCTTGCGAGGAGATCTGTTTGTGTTTTGGGATTGATGCAGTATTTAGATCTAAAAAACATTAGGGATTATTCGATGTTAGTGAACGAAAGGTCTGTTGATGATGGAGATGCTAATATGAGGATCGTGACTCATAATCTCACCCAGTTGTGAGTCTTTTATTAGAAGAATGCGATTATAGTCGCAGTGTTTTTATTAATTGAAAATTAAGGCATATTTGCTAGTCGCAGTCTTTTTATTAATTGAAAATTAAGGTATTTTTGCGAGAATTACAATCGTTATCGCGGTCCCAATATATACTGAGAAATTGTGTTTTTGTGAGGACAGCGATCATGATCGCAGTCTTAATAAAGACAAAAAAAATAAGTCTTTTTTTTGTGAGGATTACGATTATGGTCGCAGTCCTAATAAAGAGGATCACGATTATGATAGCAGTCTTATATAAATCTCGGAAACATGTACTGATAAAGAGGATTGTGACCACTGCGATCATGGTCACAGTCTTATAAAAATTCAGAAACATGTAATAATAAAGATGATTGCGATAATGGTCGCAGTCCTTTTGTGAGGACTGTGATTATGGTCTCAGTCCTCTATATACCAGCTGCGATTATGATCTACTCCTCTCTATATAAACAATCAGTATTTCAAAACGGTCCACTTTTACAAAACGATATTGTGAGGCATTTTCATCTTTCGCCGTTGATGAGCGCTTCTGCATTTGACACGTGGGCGCAGGTGATTGGTTTAAAAAAAAGATAACTAAAGTGAATAAAATTGTAAAACTGAGGGTTTTTTCTAATTACGATTTAACATCCCCAAAAAAAAGAAAAAAAAGAAGGACCTTTTTTACTTAATTTTTTTTTAACAGAGTTTTAAAAACAGATGCGTCAAAACCGTGTTTATTTCCATAAACAAAAGTTTCAAATGGAGTTTGCTCATTGCAAACCCACTCTCTTTCACAAGTTTTGGCCCTAGAGGCATATGATTCAGCCTCGCTCTCATCAAGAAACTCTCTTTGGCCCTTCAAGCTGCCATATTGTAAATATTATATAATTTGAAAACCTCGAAACAAATATTTGACAGTCAAAGGACAAGTTTTGTCAGAACCCAAATCTGAACGGGTCTACGTTCTAGAATATGCTAGAATTCGGTGCATTTCCACGTGTCCATCCCTCAACTGAGATACCAAAAGTCTTGCCCCCAACTTTTCTGCGCAACTTTTCTTGTCATTTTGGTAGCTGCTGCGTTGACCAAACATTACCTAAACTACCTAATATTACAATTAATTTAAGCGAGAAGTAGTATCTTATTCTCTATTATTTTCTAAGGTGGGTCAACTTGAATCTTTTATCTCTTGTTTTTATCTTCTATCAGTGGTCATCATGGGGCTTTTCTCACGCGTGAGGCTCGTATCAAGCGGATTCAACTCATTTCCGCTCGTCTCGTGATAGAAACCTCAGTGAGAAAAAAATTTAAGGGTGTTCGCATCATTATGACACTTTTTTGAGACTTGCAAATGAACACGTGTTTAAAGATGATCGTCTTTGTCAGGGTTACAGTAAATTTTCAACCACAATTCTTCCAAACAAACAATCCTTGTGATATTTGTATGTCACATCTAATGAGAGAGAATCTAGTAAAGATAAATCCACAAGCCATCTATATTTGCTTATATTTGAGAATTTTATAAAGATGATTCTTCTGCCTATGTTAATTCAAATTAAAGCAACGCACCTTGTCTTCTTCTTGTCGACCACCACACACAAAAGGATCTTTGAGCCATAGCTCATCAATGTGCAAAAATAAAATATTTATTAAATAAAAAAGGTAAAGCAGAGAAACTATTTTTAATCACTTTCCATAATTAGATTAAGATAGGGGGTTCATTCATATGTGTGAGCCACACACACATACAATAAGAGGATCAATCGGACGTTGACACGTGAATTGAAACTCTTATAATAAGTTATAATATGTATGTGAGGCTCACACAAATAACATATTATAAAAAGGTTAGTATACGTGTCAACGTGTGATTGGTCCTCTTATTGTATGTGCGTGTGGCTCACACACATGAACCGAGCTGGGGGGCAGGCGCAAAATCAGACTGGCATTTCCTGATGGCCCAAACCCAGACCTACTGGGCCTCCGCATCTCAAATTTAATCAATTGAACTAATTGTGCGTTGAGATCAGTTTTGGGCTGAAGCCACCTAATATTGACTGACCCAAATCCACTGAAATGGGTCCAAACAAAACTCCGCCAAGGCCCAACAATAGTCTCTGCTAGCTCACAATGGGAAGAAGAATTACATGTTCCAAAGACAATCATTGGGACACTCCCATTGTCGAGTTTGTGTGCTTAATAAAGAGTTGGCACAGAAATTAAGACAGTTAAAATTTTAATTGCTCTTTGTAAATAAGATTACGGGAAATGATTGTTGTTATTTCACAAGAGCACCAATATGATGTTATAAAAATTGTGGCTATTTTAGGTGTTGCAACAAATACAAGTGCCACTGTCTTATTAGTTTTCTAAGTGATTTGGAGGGGTAAAAGTAATAAAATCTTTAATAACTCTGTCAGATCGTTCGATCAAACTTTCATTTCCTGCTTTACTTTTATTTTTTATTGGCTCAATTTTCTTTCAGGCAGATCTAGGGAGATGGTGAGGCGAACCTTGAAGTAGATACAAACGGTCGAGATCTCTGACAGCCACTCGGAGGAGACACGGTGGAGGGGAGATGATAGCGACACAGACGATATGTGGTCTGTGATATTTCGGATCCCTGATTTCTTTGATTACAAGTTAAACCTGTATTTTGTATCAACGAAGGCCCAATGTCCTTTTGCATCTTGTTTTTTTTGTTCGGATTTACTTGTGAATCTATTCCCCTCATGTGCCTGCATGTGCAACGAAACTCTATAATTTTTATGAGTTCGTCACATATATTTACAAGGTTGTTTTCATTAAAAATTTACTAATAAAACGCCAGGCCCTTAAAAGTTCACCATTTACTCAAAAAAAAAAAAAAAAAAACCACAAATCACATGCATGCTAAAGAGAGAATCTCCCTAGCATTTACAAATTTTATGAAACAAGTTTGTAAATGGTGTTGCAGTTAAACCCACAATTTTTCAGTCACAACTCGCAACACCACTCACAAATTGCAAGTCTGATCACAATCCAAATTCTAAGCATGCCCTAAAATTCTTAGTGAAGATGCAATATACTCCCATTATTATCAATTACTCATTGGCCCCACACAAGAAGCATGAAGGTGACAGTGGATGCTAGCCAAGCACTACAGCTCCAATTCCCACCCTTTTCTCATCTCCCTGCATATTCTAATTCCAAAACAAGACTAGAAATCAAACCAAGAAAGGCAATTTCTTCAAAACACAGCAAGAATCTAGAGACTTCCTTCTCAGCCAATACAAACTGTTCCTTTCACTGAACAAATCACACCATTATTTCATCAAAAATGCTTCTTCATGAATCAAACAAAACAGTGAAAAGTGCTGCAGGCCACATATTTTTTTTGTAGTGAGGGGACCTGTGGTGGAGAGAGAGAGAGAGAGGAAGCTCAAGCATCACACATGTAAAGGGAATTTCCTTTCTCTTCATCTAGTCAACAAGGGAATTTGCAGAGAGGAGAGAAATTCTGGCATCATTCATGTGAATTATTGTGAGCATCCCCTTTTACCTTGGAGATATTCATGGGGGAAAGATATAAGGAGCATATTTTTGATGATGATGTGATGAGTTGGGCCTCCTCCTTTGAGACCAGCATCCATCACAAACAAGTGAGCAAAGCAAAGTAATACAAAAAAATTACAAAAAACCAACTCTTTTTGGCAGAAAACCCTCTTGTTCCAATGAAATGTGAAAACTCTGCTCTATTGAATTCACAAGCAAAAAAAACTATGTATTGTCGTCAGATTTAGGCAGTATCTAAAATGGTGTCCAAAGATATTTTGTCAAATCTTAAACAGTACAAGTGTCTTCTCTACTAAATTCAATAAAACAGAGAGATTTTCTACTCATTTCAGAAATGAGTAGCACACAGTTTTCTACAGTTTACCTTATTTCTTTCTGCTGTGCAACTGAGCCAAATAGAGCTATATAAAACAAATTTTTTGCACTCAACCAAGAGGACAGAAGCTCAAATACAGGTTTAATCGAAGAGAGAATACATATATCAGCAGAAAACTTCTGTTTTTTAGTCAAAAAATCTACAGGAAAGCAAAAGCGCCAGAATGTTAAAAGACCGTAAACCTTCAGAAAAGGAAACGAGACAGTTAATAACTTAGAATACAGCTCCTTGGTTCTTCTCACCATCAGTTGCAACTGATGGGCTTCACCAAGACCCTTCTTACTATCTAAAAAGCTCTCACACACAAGGGAAAATGACACAGTCGCGAGCGAGTCAGGAGGTGCTGCACAATGATGGCTAGGGTTTATATTTCACATGGAGGAATGAGTGGTGAAGAAGTTGAAGTCATGGTGGCTGACTCTGAGTTGCTTCAGCCAAGAATCCGCAGCGCTGTAGAGGGTGACGAGCCTCTCGTGATCTTCCAGTTCGGGATTTATCCAAAAGCTCCCATGCATTCTGTAAGTGGCTAGGCCGAAGGGAGGAAGAGAGATGCGCCTGATTGCTTCTTTGCATCTGTTTTCTCTCTCTCCAGTTGTAGGGGACAACACATCTTTCTCGCCGTCCTCAGGTATTTGGTCTGCAAGCATGACAAATGAATATGAGGAGATCATGGATTACAAGTGTTATGAAATGCAGGTCGATGCAAGCAAAAGAAATTGAGAAAAATGAAATTATTCTGACAGTTATGTACTACTCATCCCAGATTACAAAATGCAACGATACAACACATTATTTGTGCCACAGAATGTACCGAAAACCGAAATAAATTAAATCAAGTTTTCATCAAATTTATCTAACGGGACTTCCTGAAGTCCAAATAAAAGAGTATAATTCCAAAAATGTCAGTCTCTGCAGTTCACTCAGTAGCATCTATCTTGTAAAATATGTGCTCCATCCAAAGAGAAAAAAAAGTTGATGGGGATTGTTCTACTTATTATTTAGGAGTCTATTTTTAGTTGTTTATTTAATTTAGTGCGTTTTTTAGTCCCACATCAGTTATGATGGGAAAGTTTTCTTTGTAGGAGCCTATATAAGACCAAGGTTTGTAGTTGATTATTGAGACTATGATGAATTGAAATTAAACCCCCTTTTTTGAAGCATACTGATTTGTGGGAGAGCGATCTCCCGGGTGTTGAAGCCCGAATATATTTTTATCCCCTCAAAACCCTAGTTTTTATTTTCCCTCTTCCTTTTTTTTCTATTCCCGTCCTGCATCAGTTTGATATCAAGAGCTAAAATTCTGATATTTTTCTTTTTCCACAAAACTCTAGATCTACCTCTACATCTTTCTCCTCTCTTCTTCTTTGGTTTCAAAAAAAAAAAAAAAAAAACCCCGAATGTCTACTGTTCATTGTCTTCCTCCTGCAGCTGCCAGCAAAAAAGCCTATTTGGGCTTCACTCTCCACCACCACTCCTCCCCGCGTCATCGGGGCTTCATCACTACACCGCCCCTCTGATTTGCCTCACTGCCACATCTCGGACTCGCCAAGGCATCCAGGGCGTGCCGCAAACCTCACTGTGCTCCCCCTTCCACCAAATCTTCAACATCACCATCATTACCTCCTTCCGCAACAACATCACTATCGTCTTCATATCGCCAACCACTTCACCGCGATATTCAGATTGAACCCATCAAATCGACACCTCTCCACGACCTCCGCCGTCGCTGACGAAGCCAGTAGACGTCTCCTTCGTCACCTACTCCGATCGACGTTGCCATTGATAACTTCCACAGCCGAATTACCTGACGACCTTGACAACCCCGTCGATCGCCATCACCGCCGACGACTGCGCTCCAAGATCACCACTCATCGGAGCTCGCCGTTGTTATCTCCACCGTCGCTCGTCACTGCCGCCACGAGATCTCCTCGCCGCCACCATCGTCGACATCCGCCGCCGCCTGAGTGGTTTCGAAATCCTAACAACATCTGGTGGGAGAGAAGAGAGGAGACGTGGGTTGCGGGTTTCATCTCCAAAACCTGAATTCATTTCATTGCGAGTTTAAGTTGTTAAACACGCAAAGGATTCGACCCGCTTTCATAGTTAACCTGACCCACCAAGCTGTTGCTGATGTCATCGGCTCGATCTGAGCCGGTCCCAAGCCAAGCTGTTGAGCCGCCAGAGCCGATTGCTAACGTCAGTCGAGCCGTCGCTGACGTCATCGTCGTGATCTGAGACACACTATTCACTGCACTATTTACTCAATATAGCAACGTCCCGAAATTCATTTCAGGTCCTTTCAGAGTCTGATTCGACTTCTGCCTAAACGTTGTATCCACCACCGAGTCCCGGAGTTGCTGGGAAGATTATACAGCTTTTGAGCAACATATCAGACCTCCACGAGCTCATGTTTGGTGCCGATACGGTTCCTGCAGCAGACTAATAACATTTCATGACCTGTTCAGAGTCTGATTTGAGTTCTATTCGAAGCGTTCGGCTCGTAACTGAGCCTCAGAGCCGGCTTGGAAGAGAACCTCGATCACATGCTAGAGAAACTCACCTCATCCTCAGAATAGCTAAGATTGCAATTCTACATTAAGGAGAATAGAGTCACGAGACGAGAGTCGACATATTAGTAGTGTCCCTAGTGATGATGTTAGAGAAGTAGAAGTTGCTGATGAGACTGAGCCAGAGCCAGAAATTGTTGATGAGCCGGAGCCGGAGCCGGAGCCGGAGCCGGAGCCGGAGTCAGATCCAGAAGTTGTAGAGCTAGATCCAGATTTAAAAGTGAAAGAGTCTCTTATTAAGACCTCTGTAGATCTTTTAGCAGAGACTATCATGAAACTATTATCATCTTCCCCAACTATGAGAGTTCCATTATCCCTGAGGTCGCCTGATGTGTATGACCCGTTGCAAATCTGTGAATGACCGGTTGCAAATCTTTTTAAATGAGGCAGGTTCACAGGAGTTTGACGTCTTGGTATGCGGTTCAATTTTTAATGTAGCTGATTTGAGTTGTTTTGAGGCATATATATTGCTCGAGTTATCACTGATTGTCGCTGGTTGATCACGGAAGCTCAGTTCCACCTTCACCACCGTGGCTCCTGCATGATGCATCAGTGCTGATTCCTCGGCAATCATGCCTGATTGATGCGAGAGGTGGTTCAATTCAACTCCGTCATGCCTGCTATCTGTAACCACTGTATTCACTAGAGATGAATGCTTTTAAACCGGAGAGAATGATAAGAATCGCTCTAGCTATTATTTAGGAGTCTCATTTTAGTCGTTTTATTTTATTTAATGCGTTTTTTTAGTCCCACACCGGTTATGATGGAAAAGTCTTCTTTGTAAGAGCCTATATAAGACCGATGCTTGTAGTTGATTATTGAGACTATGATAAATTGATATTAACCCCCCTTTTTTTTTGAAGCATGCTGATTTACTTTCAAAATGAATCTCTACATGGTGGAATTGATGAGTAGGAAAGCGATCTCTCGGGTGTTGAAGTCTGAATCTATCTTTATCCCCTAAAAACCTTAATTTTCTACCTCTTCCTCCTCTGCCCCCTACCCATTCTGCATCAAAAGTCTATTCAAACAATAATCAAGCATCCAAATTCCCAGTATTGTTTAAAAAGTAAGCCAGATATATGCTATTGATAACAAGGGATAAGACCAAAAAATTCAGGAAACAATTGCATCACATATAATGGAAGTCTTTTTCTGAAAACAACTAATAATGCCCTAATTCTTGCTACTTCACAGTAACACTGTGACAGTCTCAATGATTTCAAATTCAACATGGGTTTAAAGGAAATTGTGCCAGATAGCAAGTAGTAGTAAACCTAATGTATCTCACATCCATTTAAAAATGGCAATAACTAGAATGATGAAATGAATCCAAGACAAAGAACACATAAATTTATCCTATTCAAGAAATCTACACTCTAATTTATGAGTCAGTTGATATCTCTTTCACTTTGCATCACTCAACATTTCAAAGTCATACTTAAAATAATTAACCCCTTTTAGATATTGCTGAGTATTAGAGGCAACTATATGAGGCTCAAAGCTCTTCAACCTAATTGGGTTAGAGGAACAAGAAGCCATTTTCTTGAGCAACTTTCCCACAAGTAACTAAGAACTGCATGCTGCTATGTCATTTAACCTCTATTCAATTTTTTCAGTTTTTGATGCAAAATCATTATAGTAGAGAACATGGATGTGAACCTGAGACTTCTTTTGGGCAAGTGCTAGGTCCCAAATAAATATGCGAATCACTAAAACTTGTTGTAATACTCATTACACAAAAATATAAATGATCACTTTCCTAAATCAAGCTCTTACATGCTACATTTTGTTGTTACATAAAAAACTAGTTTTTTTTAACAAAAAGCGGATTACTTCATATAGATGCAGACAAACCAAATACTGACGTATCTTTTCATGAAAAATTAATAACTAAGGAAGAGCTTCACATGGGTACATGCTGTATAAATTAATTATACTTCATAATGCAATCATAAAGCAAAAAATATCTGTGAACTCATTAGTTGTTTCATTATTGTATCTTTAGCGGTTTCATTACTGTATCTTTAGCGGAACGGGGTGGCTTTCCCCCAACTTCTACTCAAAAAATTATAAAGAAAAATATGTAATATGGAGCCAAGCTACAACCTGAACCAGACATATCTATCTACCTCTACAAGCAAGGCACATGATTTTCAACCGGGTTCATGAAAAAAAAGAAATTTAAAGAGAAAATATGATTGAAGCACCAGAGCACTGAGATCACAATTACATGCATGTAAAACTTTGGAAAAATGTTTTACACGTCAAATTGTCTGATGACTGCTTATACGACCAACAATCAATTGGAGAAAATGTTTATCCAACTCAGATCTCATTTACAAGTTCTTGGGCCAAAGAAAAGAGAAATTTGAAGGTGGAAGAATCAAAACAAATTATCATAAATCCCATTAAGCACAAAGGACTGTAAATCAAACCTACCAATACTCTACTAGAAAATACCGTACCTGATCCCTCTAGATGTTCATCCAACAAGGATTGACCTTCTCTAATAGCCAGATTGTCAACCCCACGAGGGAAGAGATGATGATGAACTCATAGACAGATGATTTATCAATAATATGGCATGCCTACAGTAGCATGGGTTCAATAGCTCCATTGATTTCCGCTATATAATAAGAAACCAATTTCTCATTCTGGGCTATGAACCAAAGTTTATTTGCAATTTCAGTGTGAAGTATAAGCAAAATTAGATGTCTCTTGAAAGATATTTAGATTCTAAGCCAGCGAAATTAATGACCAGTGAACATGCAGGAAAAAAGATTCTCATTTCCACATATCTTATCTAACACATACCTTGGAAGGATGATGAAATAGTATGGTAAGTCAGAAAAGAAGCCAAATCCTTCACATTTCTCCGAGCCGGAATATGATAAATAGGGTACCTGACACGAGGAAAAAAAGATCATACACCCTCCAAAAATGGAACAATAATAATCTAACATGCAGAAGATCTCTCTTCCAACAGCAAAAGCAAATGTGCAATATGAGTAGTACAAAAGCATTGGCAGTGCTCCAATGTTGATCATAATAAATAATAATACCACTATCCTCAATTATAAAACCCTCATATTTTTAAAGATTCAGAGAATTCAAAACGACTTCCATACCATGAAATTGACATCCAACTTGCAGGGGAAAGTTCCACGCTCTTGAAAGATGTCAAACCCGGATATGTTCTTGCCAATTCGGTCACCTAATAAACACAAAATAAAATGAAGAAACAAACATAATGTAGACCTAAAACATGTTTCTACCTACAATTGTCGACAAATGCAACCCAATTGGAAAAGAAACAAGCAAATTATAACTCCAACCCAATTGGAAAAGGAACAAACAAATCATAACTTGTACCTTTTCAATGAGTGGTATCCTTCCATAAGGAGGGCAGTACTCGACATACTGTAAATATAGTTGCCCAATGCGGTCCTTTGCCGGCCACAGGCCATCTGGTTCAAAGGCAGAGTCCTCCGATGCAGCATCCCATGACTTAGACAGCTTCTCGCTTTCGCTATCATCACTCCAAGAATCGCTCTCGCTGTCTTCTCCAACACTCCTGAAACAAAATTATCAAAAGGAACTCAGTAATAAACTGCCCAAAATGTGACCAAGAAAAAGATCACAGACTTAAATGCCAAGGATCCACAATGATACCTCGAGCTCATCAGAATTTTCCTCGTGTAAATTTGGATCGCAGAGAGGTGAGGCACATAGTATTGGACTACTGTCTCGCCGCTGGTGAGTTGAATTGGGACACCAAGGCCAAAAACACTCCATTCATAGTATTGATCCCAAAGGTCTCCAAGGGTAAAGCATTCAACTGTGTCTTTGTTGCCAACTGGTTCCCACAGGCTGTTCAAATCTCGGATAGATGTCTGTATTGACACAATCTAACTTTAAAACTATTAAAATTTTAAGCAATTACTACCAAAAGGAAACTTATATCAGTTACAAACAATTTAAACAAAAGTATGGGAAAAAGATTGCAGTGCAAAGACCCTTCACATAGGCAATCCTTAATACAAGAAAATTTGAGCTTTGAATTAAAGCAAAGATCATTGACCCTCTCTCCCAAAGGAAAGAAAGGGGAAAAAAGTTCATTGACTAAAAATAAGTAAATAGACATTGATCTATTTTTCCTTCCCCAAATCTAATTCTATCCACATCTAATTAACACTAAAAAGTCTCATGAAAACAACCATTAAAGGAAATAATCTTCCATAATAGAGAATTTCAAGCATTCCAAAAAATCCCATAAAAGGGGAGCTCTAGAAAGTAAATATTAACCCAAAAAAGGATTTGGGAAGGGGCGAAAATGCCAACCACCATCTCACAACCAAAAAAAAAAAATCAATTCCAGCCTACCGAGCTTCCATTATTAACACACATAGATATCAAAATAATAGCAAAAAAACAATTCAGAAAATACACCAAAAACATGAATAATGATCCCAAACTAACTAAAAAAAAGAGCATTGATCTCAATAGAACTCAATTATAAAAAAAATAGGAAAAAAAATCTAAAAGACCATCACTGACAAGTATAATCTTTTTGACAAAAACTAAGAAATGGGTATTTGTGATTACCTTTGGAAGAGACTGTGAGACCACAAATGGGGTGGTTCTATCAAGGAAACGCTGGAGATTGGAGTGCTTGCTCCAATCTTTAGAACCCATCTCTGTAAAAACTTTTCCTCTCTTCTCACAAACCCACAATCAAAAAAACAACAAGCCAAGTTGAGAAGATGAAGAAGATGCTAATGGGTCTCTCTATTTCTCTCTCAATATCTATAACAACTCAGGGAGACACAAAGAGGGGAGATGAATGGGGAAAAGAAATTAAGGAGTAATTCCTGCAATATCCTTAATGAAGACTCATCGCATGCTTACTCACAGCATTAATTTGGCAAGTGATTAGGATTGGATTCTCTATCCAAATTTGGGAAGGAAAAAAAAAATCCACTCATGCAGCAAAACTCCCACAAATTTCTATTCAAACAAAAACAACCCTTCTCGCCCTTCTTTGCAAATAAAGAGCAAAAGCTCTGAAATGGACAAGAGAGAGGAAGAAGAAGATGAAGAGATTGCTGTTGTTTTTTGTTTTGTGCAATGAACTCGCGGACCGTTCGCTTCGCCGCGTGTTGCTTTTTGTTTTCTTGTCTTCGCTTGGGTTTGTTTTGCCTTTTAAGCTGCTCTCTCTCTCTCTCTCTCTCTCTTCTCTCTCTAGCCTTTTCTGTTTTTTTTCTTCTTTTCTTTTTGTATTTATTGATTGTTTTAATTATTGTTGTTATCTGTGGGAGCAGATAAGAGTTTGATAAATCGCCACCGTCGCCCTCCCTTTATTGACTGTAAAAATAATTCTAAAAACTGGGGTTGAAAAACTAATTTGCTTGTTTTGGATTTTTGTCTCTTTGTTTCTCTCAATGCCTTGTGTTTTTTTAAATATGGTAAAATTGTTGTTACCAGGGTGAAAATTGATTAATTCCAACATTAATCATTTGTCAGGAATCACACGGTCCGTGGATCTTCTTTTGGGATATCTCCCCACACCCACCCCAAAACCTACCCCCAAAAAAAATTATTACAAGCTTGCCATTATTAATTTTGACATTTTCATCCCCAGTAAAAATTTTAAAAATATCTTTCTCTTTTCTCTTGCTCCTTCCTCTCCTCCTCCGCTCCCCCTTCATTTTTGTCGGGGAAGGTGGGAGAGGAGGAGGAGAAGAATGAGGCATTTTTGTCTTTTTTTTGATTTTTTTGGGTGCCTTGATCATTAAGGTGCCATCATCACTTTTTGGGGTGGAAATTTCCGCTCTCTTCTCATATGTAAGATGTATTTTTCCCATTTAACAAATAAAATGCATGAGTGTTTGAATTGAAATGAGAAATGAGAAATTTCTTTTTTCTTTTCCTTTTTTTTACATCTCTTTTTTACAGTATCATTTTTTTCACTTGCAGGGTGATACAGTTAATTTTATGGTCATGTAATTCTCATTTGTAACAAGTTGTAACTTAATGCATTAAATTTTAGTGTCATGTAAATCTCACTTGTAGTCTAATTACAGTTCAAAAGCGTCACTTCAAAAATAATATTTAATTTAATATTTTTTTTGATAAGTTTGTGATCAAATTATTCACTTTCACTTCCACATTACTAACCTAATATCAAAATACACAATATATTTTTTATTCACACTTTCACATTACAATCAAACACTTCTACAAATCTCAATTTCCTATTATACTTTCACATTTCTCATTCTCACTTCTTATTTCGCATTTTCTTCTCACTTTCATGAATCCAAACATGTCCTAAATATAACGAGACGAGATTCTAGATTTTAGATCTAGATCTACATTTGATCTGTGATTGAAATTACAAGGACTTGAATCCACAAGTTATTTTTGGAAAACCAACTGGATGGTTATCAAGGATATTACATTTTTCTATTGTTATTATGCGTTTGCCAAGTAAAAAACTTCAGTTTTTGAATGAGACAAATTTTAATAGTCATAATCTCTTTCATGAGGTTACCTCAATCTAACTGTAAATAGAGTTTTGTATAGCAAGTTATCAGCATTAATACATGTTATATGAATGAGGGAAACTCATGTGTTTATTTGTTATTATAATAAGCTTGTTAGTACTTGACCTAAACTCATCTGGTCTTTATTAAATAAAAAATGGGTTAAGTCTTCTATGAAAGTTTATTATAACTACAAAATTAATGGTTAATTATTTGCTCATTAAATGTATTTAGTTTTTTTTTTTGAATATAAGATAATTAATAAGTCCATTATAGTATTTACCATGAAAAAGAAAATAGATAACTGCTCTATGTATTATAATCCTTGGGAACAAATAATTTGGTTTGGAATTTAATGTTAATTTATAATATAAGTAAAAAAAAACATCTTAAAAACAAATAAGGATAAATTCTTTCTTAGAGTTAAAATAAGGAAAATTTAAAGTTTTCCTTGCAATCAAATAATATTGTCAATTTTTCCCCCACTTAATATTGCCCTCTCCCTAACTTCTTCTCAATGCTAATCTTAAATTGCCAAATATCAATTTTAATCCTTTATTAATATTACTGCTATTAGGGCATATGATTTGACATCTCACACTGCATGCAGCTAATATATATGTAATTGCCTCAATAAACTAGAAAAAGTTATCTTTTCTTAATCAGGAAAAAACTGTTATCTTACAATTAGATTTTAATGTTTTTTAACATAGTTGATTTACATTATGAATTAAAAATACAGAGAGATAGAGAGAGAGAGAGAGAGAGAGAGAGAGAGAGAGAGACTTGAGTAGTTCTGGAAAAGATTCGAGCATGAATCCTTCTATATATATATATACATACATATATGTATATATATAGAGAGAGAAACTTGAGTAGTTCTGGAAAAGATTCGAACATGAATCCTTCCTACTCAAATACAAACATCTGACATTTAAATACAAGATCCACTCCGTTGAAGTTGGTATATATTATTTAAAGCAACTAAAAATAAAAAAATCAAATATTTTGAATATTTTTAAATATCTCACAAACAGCGCAAAATGGATGGCTGAAAGTAGTGAGTTGGTTAGATCTTTTTCTTTAGGCATACAAATTCTCGATCCGGCCATTTGATCATGATTTAAATATTTAAACCCCTACAAACCATTTTTAGTTAGGTTTCAAATGTTCTACACTGTTAAACTAACCAACTCACTATTTAGACCGTCTGTTTTCTCCTACTAGAAGCATGGACAAAAAGTATTTAAAATACTTAATTTTTGGTTTATAGAGACTTGAAATACTGTAGATTATCTTCAATGAAATGGATCTTGTATTTAGATGATGTATGATTGTATTTGAGCGAGTAGGATTCGAGTTCGAATCCTTCCGGAATTATACAAGCACGCATGCGTGTTGTATTCTCACAGAAATCCGTAAGAACCATTCTTAGGAGATCAACTCAATGTTTGCGCACACGCACTTGTGTCTTTCCAAAAGGATTTGAGCTCGGATCCTTCCCACTCAAATTCAACCCTCCGATATTCGAATACAAGATTCAACCCGTTGATGTTGATTTATATTATTTCAAGTATTTATAAATAAAAAATCAAGTATTTTGAATGCTTTATGTTTATCCATCAAATAGGAGGAAAACGGACGGCCTAAATAGTGAGTTGGTTAATTTAACGGTGTAGAACATCTGAAGCCAAACAAAAGTTGGTTTATATGGGTTTTTAAATGTTTAGATTTCAATGAAATGTTTAGATCGAGAATTTGTATGTCTAAAGACATAGATCTAATCAAGTCACTACTTTCGGCCGTCCATTTTGCATCGCTAGATGGATGGGAAAAATATTAAAATACTTGATTTTTAGTTTATAAATACTTGAAATAATAGATCAATTTCAACGGAGTGGATCTTGTATTTCGAATGTTGGAGGGTTATGTTGGAGTGTTGAATTTGAGTGGGAGGATCCGGCTCAAATCCTTTTGAAAGAACATAAGTCTCTCTCTCTCTCTCTCTCTATATATATATATATATATATATATAATATATATATTATATATATATATATTGCAAATCTTACCATGCATCCACATTTTTTATTTGTAGACAATTATAATGCATGAACATATCCATAGTTTATTCTGGATGAAAGTGACGTTCTAGCTTCGGGCCTGTTTGGTTGTTGTAACTGGCCGTAATTCGTAGCTCGTAATTGGTAAAGTCTTTTACAGTTGTAAATGAGTTACATGCATGTAAGCTTTATGGCGTTTGGTTAGTAATATAAAGTTGTAAGTGGAAAAGTGTATTGTATTTTACGGTGTTTGGTTGTCGTAATGTCTAGTCGTAAGTGAAAAGTTGACCACAAAATTAACTATTTGGTGATTTAAAAGTTTTAATTGCAAATAATATTAAAAATGCTAAATATTAAAAATAATTAATATTAACATAAAAAAATAATACAAATTTGCATGACCACAAATTACTGTAACTGGACTGTAAGTGAGTGGTAATTGGGTTGCAAGTGAGTGATAATTAGGTTGTGTAAGTCTTTTACGAATTACGGTCCAAACAAACGCCGTAGTTGTAACTGAATTGTAAGTCATTTACGAATTACGGACTTTTACGCGAAACAAACGGCCCCGAAACGTAAAGAAAAGCAAAGCAAGAAGACAAGTTCAAGAAGAAAACAACAGAGGATGACAAATTAAAATAACTTAACGAAGGTGATTATGATAAAATAGACTATTTAAAAGTGATTTTTTGTATTTACTTTGAGGATTACATCCATTTTGGCATCTTGCTTGTGAGATTCTAATCATGGTCTTTAATGCAATCTCCTTCGTTATTGTAACAAGCATCTCATGATGATTAATGCATTTAATTATCTCAACTTAATTGCTTCCAATATTTATTTTTGGTAATAATTTTGATAAATGTAAATAAAAACATTTAGCTCACATGTAATTATAAAATGAGAAAGTTGACTCCTGAGGTCATTATATATTGATGACGTGTGAAATGATTATAATGAGATTCAGTAAATATATATATTTTTTTAATGAAGATTGTGACTTGGTTTTGAACTTGAACTAAAATTCATTTTTTTTTTTTGTAAGCGATGAAACACTCTTAAAGAAACAAAGTGAAATCTTTGAAGACAACACATAATGTTTTCTCTAAGCAAAGAAAATGAAAAGTCAAGTAATTGGATGGCTTATTTAGGAATATATCATAGTGCAATTCTCAGAGAAAATAACCATGAACTTTGAATTAAAAGAAAATACGTGATGAGATGCAGCTAAACAAAAAGGAGAGAGACCAGGCTCTCATCGTACACAATACTCTTTGGTATTGAATAAAATCTTTTTTTTTATTGGATGTGGATGCGAATATGATTCAGTGGATTATTTCTTCTGAGATAAAAACAATCACGATCCAACTAGAAAAAACTGGAAAATAATTGTGAGTGTAGTCATGTTGATGTGAGTCAATTCTTATCTATTTAATGTGATAATTAGTATGACATTAGTGGAGCACAGCCAATCATTATTAAGATGATATAAGAAGAATTAGTGATGGAGTGCACTTAAAAGGAGGGCAAAGCTTTGACATGTTATGTATTTCTAAAGGGAACATGTAATCTAAGAAAATGAATACGTGTTCTTTGAAGATACCTAAAGAGCACAACATGTCACACGGGGAAGCAATAGAGGAAAACATGTAAGTTGTAAGTTCTAGTCAAACTTAGATAGAGCCTCCTACATGCTGATGATCAAAATTTGTTGTTGACCAGCGCAGATACTACAACAGAGAAACACCGAGTTAAAGAATTGGCCGCGGAAACTTAAAAGATCTACCATTAGGAAATACATAAGACTAATCACCACACAATTAAAGACACCGGATTTAACGTGGCTCGGCAAGAGTTTCTACGTTCACGGGAAGGAAGGAGAAATTTATTTTTAAAACAGAGAAGAAAATATAAGAGTTACAAGAAGATTTCTCTCACAACTCTCAATGATAGAATATCTCATAAACTTGACTTTTCTTACTTTCCTTCAAAGGTCACCCCAAAGGAGTTTTATATAGACACATAGAATTGTTGCGACGGAATTGATATACTCCAATACCATTATTGCGTGCATAACTTAGGATATCATACTTATTATGATACCAATAGTTGAGAGATACGAGATCCCCATTGACGACCTCAAGCGCGCCATGAGATCAATTATCTCGAGCACACGAGATGAACATTAAAAGATACAAGAAGAAGTATAATATAATTTAACCTTTTATTTGTTTTTTAGGGCCTTCTTGTTTTTAAGGCCTTATATTTTTTGTTCACCACAACTTTATTCTCCTCTTCTACTCCACTTTACAATGCTGGGTTGCAATATTTATTTATAAGATTTTACAGTACTACTCCTATTCGGATTATGAGATGATCTTGGTCATCGATGCTTGAAAAAACTTGATCAATTCTATTAGGAGTTGATCTCCTTGATTTAGAAGGATTCTAAACACTTTAATCTTTAGAAATAAATCTTCATTGGATAGGAATTGAATCCTATTCATATTCCTCCTGAAAAGGAAACTCGTAATCGTCGGAAAAGGAAACTGCTTCACCTTGATTTGCTCTTCTCCTTCAAGCCGTCTTCTTCTCCAACTCAATTGGATTTTCTTAGGTAATCATCTTCTCTTGAAAAATAAGACGAAATCCTAACAAGAAATCCACCCAAATCAACAATCCAACTTCAACATCCAATCAACACCACTTCAGAGAAATAAGAAAATTCAAATCCAATCCAAACGGAAAACAGAACTAAAAAAAACTGTCAGAAGCCGTTGCTAGTCGACTAGACTCTAGTATCCTATTTATTAGTCAACTACTCTGATAAAATCCGAGAACCCAACTCTCCGTTGGCAACAACTAACGACTATATCAAAGTATAAGTCAACTAGGCTAAATCATAAATCGACTAATTGACTTATTAGTCGACTTATAACACGCACAAGTCTTGTATATGTTCGTATTTGATCTCTGGAGTTTGTAACACCTCCACTTGAATCTGTATTCTTCTTCAATTAATATGAGGCACAAAAAATACTAACAAAATTAACCAAAATAAATTCTGAAAATTACTCAAATTCTAACTGTAACTTGTTTTAAAACCTAATCCAAGTTCAAACTATCAGAATATGGGAAGATAAATACTTATTTTTTGTTTGGCTTATATTTTCTTTTTATCATCTTATTATTTTTGTAGGAAATTAATTTTCACTACTTGGTTATTGAAGTGGAGAGATCATCATCTTGATCACAATCATCTGTGTATTTTTAGGTGAGAGACTCTTATCAGTCATCTATTAAAGTTTTGCATGAGGCTCTTATTTGTGTCCTTGACTAAAAAAAGTCGATCTCGAAGCAAATGTGACTGCTCAAAAGAGAGTTCATCATTATCACAACACAATTTAAATCTGACAGTGATACGCAACGGCGTTTTCCACATAATTTAATTAAGATAGAAAATGACTTTCTTCTAAATTTTTAAGTAGTACAAGGGGTCACATGTCAAATTAATAGTAAAAGCCAGTAGATCTAGAAAAATTATGTGGTCATGGTAAACGAACGACGGACATCACCGTCGTTCAACCCACTGTAGGTAAGGTCACGGTATCGACTTTATTCGCATGTGAGCTGTGTCAGTGTGAGGTTCCAAGTTTTTTTATTTTTCTGAGCTCATCTCTAGTTGAGCCTATTTTTTTTTCATAAGAATACTTTGAACGTTTTATGGTGATATTTTTTTTTCTTTTCGTTTTCGTTTGTGATGATTATTTTTTCTCTCTTCCTCCTCCTCCTCAAGTCCTTTTTATCTAACAAATAAAAAAATATATAGGTCATAAAAAATACACGTAAACATAAGTAAGAAAATAATACACATGGAATGACAAATGCCATACAATTTGGCTCATGTGGCCGCGAGCGTGTTATGCGTGTTCGTTTGTTTTGTTTTGTATGGGGGCCCCTTCGGAGCTCGTGCGCCCACACAATTTTAACCTTTCTTCTTCTTCTTCTTTTATTAATTGGAAACATTGGGGAAAAAAACAATCTATAATTAATCAAAACCGTACGCGAACGTGGTTGTGATTTGCGTAATAATGAATACAATACAAGAGTAAACTTGATGGTTAGCACTATCCCACGTGGAATCAGTACATGATCCTTATCGAGAGTGTTTGGTTAAGCGTGACAGCGAGGAAGTGATAATAGTTCCTTTTGAAACTTGAGAATTGATTAGTAAGTTTTCTGATGTTTGGATGTTGTTGGTAAGTGTGGTTTGAAAAAAATGTTATGTATTTGCTAGTGTTTGGATAGTAATGTGAAAGTGAAAGTAGAAAAGGTTGACCACAAATTGACCGCAAAATAATATTAAAATAAAAATTAATTAAAAAATGAACTGTAATTAGAATGCAAGTGAGATTTACATGATCAAAAAATTAACTGTTTTGTGCTACAATATATTACAAATGAGATTTACATTACCACAAAATTAAATGTAACACTCTAGAAGTGAGGAAATGGTTGTGTAAAAGAGAAAAGAGAAAAAGAAAAGGAGTTTTCTTATTCTTTTTTTTTGGTGTTTGAATAGATAGGAAAGTGAACAATTATACTTCTTCATTTCCTTAATTCCGCCAACTTCTTTGCAACCAAACACGCCCATCAAGAAAATTAGTTAACATGTTACATGCTGCTAAAGTTTTCATGTTAAATATTGAATGGGAAAGAAAGTTTGACTGATCTCATCTGGATTAGAGAGTCAGACTTAGCTAATTAACTCAACATGTTAGATGATCAATATTTCTTTCAGAATATAAAAGTATTGCTCATGCGACTGTATCAAAATTCTCAAGTTTAGAGTTGAAAGCAATACTTTTATTATTAGCATGCTTGATAAATTCATAAGAATCATTCTCATTTTAAATACTAGAATTAGAAGAGCTGTGGTTGGCAACAAGATCCTAATTAATCTCATTGTCTCGTTGATTATGAGCGAACTTATGAACTGCTAGTTGCCTTTATATATATTGTGATTGATTCAAGGTACAGTGTAATAAAATTAATAATTTGCTCATGAATTCAAAAATCCAATCATCCCATGCAAATGCAAATGAAAAAGATTTGAAATGCTACAAGAATGTCTACAAAACTCAGTTAGTAGCTGGACAGCACCGTTTGTTTCGCGTAAAACTCCGTAATTCGTAAATGACTTACTATCCAGTTATAACTACGGCGTTTGTTTGGACCGTAATTCGTAAAAGACTTACGTAACTAAACTAACACTCACTTGCAACCCAGTTACCATTCACTTACAGCCCAGTTACAGTTAATTTTGTGGTCATACAAATTTGTATTATTTTTTATATTAATATTAAAAAAATTTAATATTTAACTTTTTTTAATATTTATTTGCATTATTAAAACTTTTAAAATCACCAAATAGTTAATTTTGTGATCAACTTTTTCACTTACGACTTATACATTACGACAACCAAACACCGTAAAGTACAATACCTTTCTCACTTTACAATTTTATATTACCAATCAAACATCGTAAAATTTACATACATGTAACTCATTTACAATTATAAAAGACTTTACCAATTACAACTACGAATTACCACCAGCTACGACAACCAAACAGATAATCCATCTCTCAAAACAAATACCCGCACGTTGTAGTCACTATTTTTATTTTTAATAACAATGATAATTTTATCGGAGAGAGGTGGCCCACTTCACTATGGATAAGACTTAACTCTAGCCCAACGATCCACCCGCGTGGAAAAGCCAACGGTTCGGATTGCATGGTAGAAAGAGAGCGGGGCCGCCATCACGTGGGCTCGTCCTCGCCCTAGTGTTTCTCAACCCACGTGCGCAAAGGGGGAGCTGGTCTTTTCCGCTACCGCCCCACGTGGCGCCGCGTCCGCAGTCAGCCGCCCGGATTCCGAAATGACAGGAACACCCTCGGCGCTTCCGGCGGAGTATTATTCTAAGTGATGAAATATTTCCTCGTAGGGATAGGAAGTGACCAAGTACCCTAGAATCTGTAAATAAAATAAAAATAAAAAAAACTGAAATGAGTAGGTGGTCCCCCACGGTCGAGTCGGGACTAGCTAAAAGCGGGAATTTTTTTGGCCACGGTTTGCTTACCGCGCTTCCGGTTGCTGGTGGGCCCCACTGGGTGGACTCATCACCCGGCGAGATCCACTCAAACCGACGGCCCACAGTGTTTCGCGGTGATCGCGGTGAGAGAGAAAAAAAAAAATCGTTAAAAAGCAGATAGGTTTCTTTCTTCCTGTTTGGAACAAGAGTTGAACTAAGAGCCTGTTTGTTTCGTTGCAAAACGTCGTAAATCGTAAGTCGTAAAATGAGAATGAAAAAGGTGAACTGTAACAGAGAAAATATATTGTGTTTTACGGTGTTTGATTGATAAAGTGAAATGTAAATGGAAAAGTATATTGTGTTTTAACGGTGTTTGGTTGATAAAGTGAAAGTGTAAATGGTAAAGTATATTGTTTTTACGGTGTTTGGTTGGTAATGTAAAAGTGTAAGTGGAAAAGTTGACCCAAAATTAACTGTAGCAGTGATTTAAATATTATAATACTATTAAATTAAATCTACTATTGCAAATTAATTGTATTAATAAATTTGAGATAAAAAATTAATAATCTTAATATTTTATTTATAACAATAATATTAATAAAATATTACTAATATTAACTAAATAAATAATATAAAATCTTAAGAAAATCTAAAGAACAGTAATAAAATTTTAAGAATACTAATAAAATAAATATTAAAAAATCTTATAAAAATAAAAATATAGTTATAATATTATAATATTAAAAATACTTGAAAATTATTATAATATAAATTTTATTATAATATTATTGTAATATTATAGAATTATAAAATTAACAAAGTAAAATATAATTATAATTTACTAATAAATTATCATTATAGTATTATTATACTGAATTATTATTACAATATTAACATAATAAAATATTAATATAATAATAAAATATATTATGGTATTAATAAAGTAATTTTTTATATTAAAAATAAATAATTAAGTATATAGTAAAGTATAATATTGTAATATTAATAAAATATTAACTCTAAATAAAATAATAAAAAATGGAATAAGTATTAATAAAATAATAAAGTATTAAATAAAATATTAAATTAAAATAGTAAATATTAACTATTAAAATAATATTAAAAACAATAAAAAAATTAATTAAAATATAAAAATATTAAATAAGAAATTGAACACTATTTAAAATATTATATATTTAATAATATTAAATTATATATTGATTATCAAGTAACTATTTTAAACTGTAAGTGTACTACAAGTGAGAGTTACGTGACCACAAAATTAACTGTAGCAACTGCAAGTAGGAAAATATGAATGTAAAATGAGATTTACGTGACCACAAATTTAACTGTAGCAACTGCAAGTGGAAAAAGAAGAGTTACATTTTACAACTTGTTTTTCAGCGAACAAACACGGAAAATGGAAAAGAAGTTTTACGACTTGCGTTTTGCGACGTTTTGCGACAAAACAAACACGTCCTAAGTATAAAGAATATTTTTTTTCCCCTTTTCCCCCTTTTCACAATATTAATCTTTAAAACTCTTTATTTTTCAATTCCAACGATTACTAGGTGATGATGGATTTACAATGTTCTTTTTGCACGTGAGAAAGTTACCGTTGTTTTTTTTTTTTTTTGCGATCTATCAAGACTCTGTCTCTTCAATTTATTGTTATTGTTATGATGTACATAAGTTGCACATGAAAACTATAAATAAATAGTTTTTCATGAACTTGACTTCGCCTGATGATTCATAGAGAAAAACAGATTCATGTGCGTAAGAAAACTGTACATATAATCTACTAACTGGTAAGCAATTTGTAGAGACTATTGTGATTCGTGTCAGTATGAATTCCTTTCTTATTTTATAAAATTTTCTTATTCACACTGTAACAAAGGTTCCTTCCCCCATTAAGAAGACACTTCTTGTGATTTTTGAGTGTGCAACGAAAGTTTCTTTCTCCATTGAAATGGGAGTTCTTTCCCCAATTCTTTGACGCTGAGCAAATTGGAGTCTTTTTTAAAAGATATAATAAAACCTACGAGTTTTTCTTTCAAAGAAAAGAAAAATGCTTAAGTGACTTAAATTGTCAACTAATACATATAACTCATGCAGTAAGATATTTTCTTAGTTCATGAAACGTTGTGGGTGTAGCTGGGCTTGAGTTAGCCCCAGCTCTGTTGCATGAGGTCGGGGTTTGAGTTCGATGTCGAACAAATTGTCCCACAACGGCTAGACATGGGGATAATCTTAGATGAATAAGTAGTTGCGCAACTTCACCTAGAAGCTAGTTTTTGGATGATGCTCCAAGTCTTTACAATTGGCATCAAAGTCATGCCCCGAACTTAGTCGTATGAGTGGGTGATGTTCGACCCCTCGACCCCCCAACCCTTGTAAAGCTAGTTTGGGCTCTTGAGGATTTGACAGCTGTGTGAAAAAAAATGAGTTTTGCCAGTAGACACTTTGTTCGATATGGAATTGTTGAGTTAGATGTCAAACAAATAGCCTACATCGGCTAGATATGGTTGTTGGAGGAGAGAGTATAGCAGAGGAGTTGATGTCATGCCAGGTGCTGTCGAAGATTGCCAAGGAGTTTACGACGAAAGGCAAGGGACAGCGGGCAGGAAATTAGCAGCAGCAGCAGAAGACAGGCGAGTCGGTCGACCGTCCGGTCGACCGACGTGCACAGCATGCACAGGGATTTGAGCGGTCGACCGGCCCGGTCGACCGACCGAAGTGCTCTGACTGCAGGAACCCAATTCTCGGGTTTTCTGGTTGACCGGCCGGTCGACCGGAATACATGGACTGTTCTCTCGGGTTTCTTCGGTCGACCGTGCCCGGTCGCGACGAGTAGTCGGGTCTGGCGGAAAACTGCTATTTCGGGAACTGAGTATTTAAGCCCTAAGTGTAATTTCTAGGGTTTAGAGCCTTGAGTAAGAAAAGCTGCGGATACTCTTGCATTCAGAGAGATCTACAGCGATTGTAATCATCTTCCTAAATTGAAAACTCTCTCCATTGATTGCCCCGAGGACGTAGGCATTGAGGCCGAACCTCGTTAGATCTGTTGTTTGCGATTGGGTGATTTTCTTCTTGGTGGTGATTGAGTTCATTGTGCTAGGAGATCTGAGGATTCTCTGTTGGTTCGTTGTTGTGATTTGTTTGCGCGCACAACAATGGGAATGATCTTTGACATGTAAAAATTTTTACAACTCGCTTAGAAATTTCTTTTTTGAGATGATGCTCCAAATCCTTACAATGGAACCAATAAGTTCAATTGAGTCAAATCTCCACTATAATTGTTTTAGACAATGAGATTCATATTATATTTCTAAGAACCAGAATTAGATAATTAATCAAGGACCCCGAACTACAACTCTACAATAGAACTACTAATGAGTAACTTGTATCATAGTTTTCAATGCATGTATTGTACTTTACATGCGTATATGGCACCATACAGCATTCCCAATGTAATGTATCATACGTATACAGAAAGAACTTAAAAAGAGTTGATATGATCCATGCTTGTTTGTGCATGGGGAGCTCACAACTTTAAAGCTCGATCGACATGATTCAATAGGAGTTCTTTTCCCTTAGCTTTCACTTTGTACCAAGGTTGGAACTTTGGAAGCCAATAATCATGATTATTTGATGGGAGGACAATGACAATGACAATGACTCCATATGATCTTAGATCTAAACAAATCAAAATGGAGAAGACAAGAGCTTAGCACTTGATGTTGTGTGGTTAGAGTGTTAGCCATGCACAGAGACTGAGCCCAGGATAATTTACTCTTTAGTGAGTCTTTTGGCTTTTAACAACTTTAGACTATTAATAATTTTTCTCTTTTCAAGACAGGAGCTATTGATATCACCTTTTTTTCTTGGTTGGGAGTTACATGTTTGCTAGGGTTCTTATCTCTTCATGCTTGGCTTGCTGATTTAAGAAAGGAGAAAAATTAGCTTAACTCGTTTTATATATAAGCTGTTGTAACAAATCGGCGCTATGATACCAATTGTTACTTTCGGGATCGACGTTTGCGAAACTTATGAGAATACTTGTAAAAAAAAAAAAAATGTTGTAAAGCAACTAATAATACATAGACAAAAGAGTATAAGAAATAACACGAAATGTTATATGGTTCGGCTCAAACTTGGCCTACGTTTACGGGAAGAGAACTTGAGAGAGTTTTATTAATAAACTTGATACAAAAAGATCTAACTCTTTTCTTGAACCCACAAGAGTGTTTACCTTCTTCTTGAATTTACACATAAATTACAAGAGTACCCTTCTCTCTATGCACCGGCACTTTACTCTTTTTTTTCTTGTCTTTCTTGGTGTTTTCACTTTTTTCTCCCACTTTACAATATTAAGTTACAATATTTATTTATAAGATTTTACAATACAGCTCTTATTTAGACTAAGAGATGATCTTGATCTTTGGATGCTTGAAGAATCTTAATCATCTTATTTTGAGTTGATCTTCTTGATCTAAAAGAATTCTAAATCTTTCAATCTTTAGAAACAAATATTCATTGAATAGAATCTGAATTATATTCGTACTCGTCCAGAAAAGAAAACTCGTAAGCCCTTGAAAGGAAACCGCTCTACCTTAATTTACTTTTTCTGCTTCAAGTCATCATCTTCTCCAACTCAATTAGATTTTTTTGAACCACATCTCTTCTTAAAAATAAGACAAAATTCTAACATAATTTTCATTTATGTTCTTTAGTTTTGATGCAGCTTTTAAAAATGGAATTATTTTAATCATAAAATGATTTGTAACAATGACGGAGTCAAGATTTCAAAAGGGGACACAAAATATTATCTTCTTCAGAGTCAGACTCTAGAAACAGTGTTATCCATGCAAAGCTAAACCAAATAATTTTAGCTTCTAGGACTCTATCCAAGTCCAACAAGTCACTTGATCACAAAGTATTTTTCCTTTAAAAGAAGAAGATCAGGACAAAGAGAAAGTGCACACCTCTCACCTAGAAACTGGCATGGATGATGATAGCAAGATTCCCCAAAGCAACCAAACTCCTGATGTGAACTGAAGGGGACAAATAATCATTTGCCCATGCACATTGCAATAGCTAACCACCACTAATTGTTGTTGGATCCCAGCTACTACAAGCTAAGAGAGCTTTTTATTAGAAGAAAGGGGTAAGCTTTGAACTCCAATATAAAAATAGTTCCCCTCAGAAAAGGCAAAAAAAGAAACTTTGTACATGAAAGGGGTAAGCTATCTTTTTTTTTTTGATATGGTGTACTTTTTGTATGTTTCATTATTCACTCTTCAATTTGTTCTAGTTGAAAATCTATCAATATGAGCTCATAGTTTTATACTATTGGCATTATCAATGTTGATTGCTAATATTGACACAATATGGTAGCTGTTAACATCAGCAATATTAATTAATTTTATAAAATTAATATCATCTGAACTAACTTAAAACTTGATACAAATATTATTAATATACAGAAAAACCAGATAATATTTTAAATCTTTGATTCAAACACCTGGCAACTTTGGATGTGAAAGGGTGAGGAGAAACTGAAAGAGGGAGGACATTCAATAACAAGTTCTGTTCACTGTGACATGACTCCCACCAATGTGTGGGTCTCTAGCTCAAACTGTAGAATGTGGATCACATTGATTTGTCTGCATGGAGCTAGTTGGACTTTGAGTGTGACTCAAGCTAGAAACTCAACAAGTTTCTCAGGATATCTTCAATGCATTTTTTTTGAGCATGTTTGTTTGGTGAGAAATGATTTAGGTTTTTCTCTGATTTTTGTGGGGGCCTACAGGCTTTTCCAGCTTGACCCGCTTGTTCGGGGAAAAACTAGGGAAAAGCCCGCCAGTTTTCCTCATTATTTAAGATTGAAGAAAACAACTAAAAAAACTGGTAATTCTCAGGCTCAATTTTTTTTCCAAACAGTAAGCGAAAAATTGTCAGTTTTATATGAACCGATTTTCAAGCCAAACAGGCCTTAGCTCCATTAATTTTGGCATAGGATGTTAGAGCTCAGATTAACTGGGACAAGTATTGATGGTCACAGTTAGGTTTGTAGTTGTGGTGCACATGGGCGCTTTGTCAATGGACTGCAGCACTTGTTGTGGCCTGCAGAGTAGCAATCAAACAAACTTGGGCCTACATATCACCATCATGTCTGTTTTCTTCTTTTTTGTATTATTTTTATTAAATTATACTCAATCTGTAAAAGTATTTAAATTTCAGATTTTTTTTTTTCCATATTACAGAAAGATTTTATCAATATGTTACAGTGACGCTTGCACTATCACGATCAGCAAGCTAAATATTAAAGCACGTTAGACACACTCTATCACTCGGTATTTCAAGAAACGCAGATTATTTCTACGAAGTATAATTAGTTCTTTCAGTGTATGAAATCTCTACTTTGCACTGGCATAGGAGTATCATATACAGTTAATTAGTGTGATTTTTAAAGTTACTCTTTTAAATATTTTTTTTTGAAAATTTCTATTTATAAAGAATTATGTAGATAATTATAATGTGAATTGAGATGAGTCTAACAGTTGGGCCCCTCTATCTTCCATTGTTTCACATCAAAGGACACAGAGGTCTGGTGGCCACATAACAAGCATATGGTCCTCACAAGACAAGACTGGGAGGCCTGTTTGGTTAATGGTGGAAGTGAGGAAGTGAGGAACCGAGGAAGTGGTAATAATTCCTTTTAGAATTTGAGAATTGGTTAGTAAGTTTTTCGGTATTTGGATGTTGTTGGGAAGTGTGGTTTAGAAAATATTTTCTCTTTTCCGGTGTTTGGATGGTAATGTGAAAGTGAAAGTGGAAAAGTTAACCACAAAGTTGACCGTAAAATAATATTAAAATAAAAATTAATTTAAAAAAATAAAAAATGGACTGTAATTAGAATGCAAGTGAAATTTACAAGATCAAAAAATTAACTGTTTTGTACTACAACTTATTACAAATGAGATTTACATGACCACAAAATTAACTGTAGCACTCTAGAAGTGAGGAAATGATTGTGTAAAAGAAAAGGAGAAAAGAAAAAGGGGTTTTCTTATTTTCCCTTTCCGGTGTTTGGATAGATAGGGAAGTGAGTAATTATACTTCCCTATTTCCTTACTTCCGTCCACTTCCTTGCAACCAAGCAGCAGTGAGAATAAACCCTTTCCAAAGTGAGAGATTCTATTCATACTAGATTTGAAATGAATAATCTCAGCCACCAAAGTCTGGTTCAATGCTAATTTGTGAGAATTGGATTGTGATTGAAGAGGTAAGAGGTTCAAAATCAGACTACAATCTTCTGATAAAAGAGAAAAAAGAGTCGCTTGCGCCTGATTTAGCGAAATCAAGACTGAGGGTTAGGGTTTCCTCGAAAGATCGAGAGTTGGGTTGTGAGAAGTTTTAGGTTTATGATCAAAATTTAATTTTTATTAAGGAAAAAAAAATCAAGCTATGAATTTTCTTTAGTTTTTTTTTTTTTTTTTGAAACAAAAACTTTTCTACTAGTTTGTGTAACTTAACTTGCATGGCAAACTCTAAAATTTAAAATTCTTGTGAAAGATCATTTTTGGAAGTCTTCAAGCATGCCAAGCAAAATTTCTGCAAAGACTCTCTCAATGGTCAGTGGAGGCATTACAAGAAATTGGAAAAACTCAACAATTGATATTGACTTCTTCTAGACTAAATGATGATGATGATAACCAAAAAAAAATTTAGATTGTGTGAAAGTTCCACATATCTCTTGTTCACATAAAAATGCAATACCTGTACTCAATGTGTTATTTTGGCCTGGAAATTTGGGCTCAGAAAATTTTACAAGGGAAAAAAAAAGAATGGGTAAATAGAAGCAATTTTGAAACTTAAATGGGTATAAAATTGTACTATTTTCCTTTTTCCCATTGTAGAATCTACAAGAACCACAACCCTCCAAAAGCTGAATGACACTGAATAATGCATTATATCCACATGATCCCAACTTAGATGGGAAAAAAACAAATTTCTAGTTGGAACTTCATATTTTTATGAAAAATACAGACAGCCCTAATTGTTGATAAGGGTCCCTTGGCATCATTCAGCCCTCCATTAAAATTATTTCTCACAGTTTCCAACAATTTACATGTGCTTGACCTCAAAATATTTTCTTTTATAGGATGAGAAGTTGTTGTTTTCTTCTCCTAAAAACTGAGTAAGAAATAGAGGAAAGCTTTGCTATATGTTAGCACCAACTTGAGAGTATATCCTATAATAAAGCATCAAAGATTCATTCTTGGGAAGCTTAATTTTCTATAAACTATAGGACCATGCTCAAGATAGAATGATAATAGTTAAGATAATAGCAGAAAAATGACAAGCATACAATTATGTCATGTCCCCTTATTTTAGAGTGAAATGGTGAAATCAATCAAGTCTTTTTGTAACATTAAAATGTTCTTGATATTGGGCGCCGTTTCAAAAAACTAGCTTTTTACGTGGAATTACTCAAATCCTTATATATCTAAGATCATCCTTATGTCTAATCGATGTGAGACTATTTGTTCGATTCAAATCCTAACAAAAGTCAGTATCCCAGGGCCAAATTCTTCGCCGGGTCAGCGTCCATACCAAATTCAAGGTAAGCATGTGACATTTTTGAGTACCTTTAGACATTTTGGGCACTTGTTAAAGGCCAAGTCAAGCAGAAGCTTTGGAAGATAGATGATAAAGAGAACAAATTTCTTCAAAGAAATAAATAAAGGCCTTTGCCTTCTTGGTCAATTTCAATTAGTCCTCAACAAATCTTCAACAGTTCATGTTAAGATTCAAGATGACTACCAATTTAATAGTATCCAAACCAGTCATCAATTCTAAAAATATTTGGGCTCTCAGTAGAAGAGGTAAGCAAGCACATGATTTTAGTAGATATTGACTTAATCCTATCAACAAATGACTAGCAAATTTTTTTGGCCCCCCATAAATGTGTTTTTTTTAATGAAGTTGTCAAGTAATCTTTTTGATTATAAGATAACCTGCAGCTAAATTATTGTTCGCATAGGTTAGAAATTAGTGCGAAATTTTGGGCCTAATTGGGTGACATTTTTAGGGTTGGCCAAAATCCATTTCGAGCAGGTTTTGTAACAAAAAAATGGCCTTTTTGGCTGCTTGTGCGTACAGAGCTTCAATCGATTGAGAAGAGTGAAAAATGAAATCGCATTTTAGAATACTGAATTGTCAAACAAGACCATTGATCAATGCAAAAGTTGAGAGCTGAGGAGCTAATGAATCCAAGGGATTCTAAGGAGCTATTTGGCGGGGAGATTGGCTCAGAAAAACTGACTCTTGTCAGGTCTCTCTCGAAGAAATTTGAGCCTGACAATAGTCAGTTTTTTCAGTTAATTTTTTTTAGAAGAAAACAGAAAGGAAAGCTGATAAAGTTATTTGTGCTTATTTTTTCCAGGGAAACAAATTTATTTTTATGAAAAAGCCTGTGGACACCTCAAATTCCGCAAATTTCAGAGAAAATTTCTGTTTTCCTGCTCATTTTCAACCAAACAAATAGATCCTGACTAGAAAGAAAAGAACAGAGTGGTCCCAAAATCTGCCAACTGTAAACCAACACTGGTGGCAAAGAAACCTCAGTGTCAGTGTAACATCCTAGAAATTAAGATACCATTTTCTCCCCAAAATTCTCCCCTTCATTTATTGATGAAGTGTTGATTGATCATTTGTTGGAGCACTGTGATTGGGGGTTGTGCTCTCCATAGTCAAAATCCATCAACAAGGAGAGATTTGGTTGCTGGTTGTTATTGTTGGGATTTGGGTCGAACAAATAGTCCCACATCGGTTAGACGTAAGAATGGTCTTGAGTATATAAGGATTTGGGCAACTCTACCTAAAAGGCTAGTCTTTTGGGATGGTGCCCCAAGTCCTTCAAGTGGTATCAGAGCCATACCCCGAACTTAGTCGTGCGTGTGGGTGATGTTCGACGATGTAGTTCCCCCCAATGACGCAAAAGCGCAATGGGTAGGCCCCTGTGAAGCTAATGTTGGGCTCTCGAGAAATTTGACAGTGGTGCTCCTTTGCAATGGGCGTGCCGGCTAGCTACTGCCACGCGGTGTAGAGGAGTGACTGCAGTGCTTCACATAAGGCGTGCCGTAGCCTCACGCAGTGAAGAGTTGGATCTCGATGGAGCATTTGATCTTCTAGTGTGAAGATAATTGAGCTTTTAGGGAGACTCTTTGTTCGAGGGGGAATTATTGGGATTTGGGTCGAACAAATAATCCCACATCGGTTAGACGTGGGGATGGTCTTGGGTATATAAGGATTTGAGCAACTCCACCGTCTTTTGGGATGGTGCCCCAAGTCCTTCAAGTAATTGTGGGAGAGGGAGATAGACGAGTAGAGGAAGTTAGCACAGAGATCGGAAATCAAAGGAGCGAGAAACGGAAGTAATTGTGGGAGAGAGGAGATAGAGGAGTAGAGGAAGTTAGCACAGAGATCGAAAATCAAAGGAGCAAGAAACATGCCAGATTTGTGCTCCCGGTCGACTGGCGTGCACGACGTGCACAAGTATAGACGCGTTTTGACTTTCCTTTTAGAATTCAGATTCCTTTTTCTGGATGGGATCGAATTCAATCTGGGTTTCCTTAAATCCGGGACTCTGTGGTTATAAATAGGGCTAGAGCCCTCATGTATTGTATCCTTAAGATTTCCTCAAGTTTCCCTCTGTATTAGTTTGTATTGATTATTGAATCAATAAAATCTCTCTTCCTAACCTCGAGGACGTAGGCACGTTGCCGAACCTCGTTAAATATTGTGTTGATTGTTTTTCTCTGTTGTTCGTTGTTCCTGACGTGTTGGTTGCTTCTCCGGCTGCATCAAGTCTCCACCAGGTGGGAGGATTCCTCAGAGAGGTTGTTCTCCCGTTCGCACAACAAGTGGTATCAGAGCATCCCAGGTTCAGCGTGGGATCGTGTGTTGATTCAAGGGCATCGGTTGCTGTTTGGTAGAAATCATGTGTCGATCTCGAATCAGTGTTAGGACTGTTTGTGGGATCGTGTGTCGATCTCAAAACAGCATGGAGATTGCTCAAGGAATCAATTCGAAGGAGTAGATAGTTTCGGAAACTCTTCGAGGGTTTTGCGTGGAGGTAAAGATCCTGTCTTTATCTAGTTTGTTTTATCTAACTCCGTTTGTTTCCGCATTTGCTTTGAGGAATCAGTTGAGAAGATGGCTGGAGAAAGTACATCGGTAAGATCCATGAATCCACATCCAAGAATTGATGTGGTGAAGTTCAACGGCAAGAACAGTTTTGGTATGTAAAGGTGTGAGTTATGAATGCGCTGACGGTATCAAACTCGAAGGCACTATACGGTTGGAGAAGAAGCGCGGATCAACGACGAAAGAAGATTGGGACAAGATAAAACCGTTCGACGTGTGGCTTGATCAAGTCTTGTTTGACACAAGACATCAAGTATCAGGTGTTGCATGAGACATCTACGAGGCAGCTGTGGGAGATCTTGGAGAAGAAGTATCTGACGAAAAGTATAGAGTCGCGATTGCAGTTGAAGAGTAAACTCTGTGATTTTCAGATGCAAAGATGATGCTCCATCAATGACACTTGATCGCCATTTACAGATCTAGTTAATGTGAATGTGGAGACCAGTGAAGAGGATAAGGCGGTAATTCTTTTGAACTCTCTTCCTATGAAGAGTATGAGACCTTTACTCTTACATTTCTCAATGGAAGAAAATCCCTTAACTACAGTGAGGTGTCGGCTGCTCTTGTGAGTTATGAAGTAAGGAGACATGATAGATTGTCTTCTTCGGGAAACACAACAGTAGAAGTATTGACGGTAAGAAGCAGAAGTTCCAATAGGAAGGGAAGAGATGATCAAGAAAGATCGAACTCCAGATCAGGCTTCAGAAATCTGAAGAGGAATCAGTGTGCCTTATGCAAGGAACTAGGACACTGGAAAGTTAACTGCCCGAAGGCCAAAGGTAAGAAGGTGGAATCAAACACCGAGGCAAATCTCGCACAGGCGGATGGATCGGATGAAGACCCATCGGTATTCTCTCTCTGTTACTACCCCTACTGTTGATTACTCAGATAATTCTGAGTGGATCTTAGATACCGGAGCCACCTATCATGTGTGCCCGAACAGGGCCTGGTTTTTCTAGTTTTGAGAAGCTAGATGGATGTTATATGGTTATGGGTGATGATCATCCGTGTAACATAGAAGGATGAGTACAGTCCGTATCAAGATGATGATGGGATAGTACGAGAATTGAAGGAGGTGAGATATGTACCTCAATTCAAAAGGAATCTTATCTCTGTTGGCGCTTTGGAAGCATTGGGTCTTGTGATATCTGTACGAGATGGTGTTCTCAAGATGATCAAAGGCTCGATGGTGGTGATGAAGGGCGTCCGCCGGGACAATCTCTACTACTTGAAGGTTAGTACGGTTATAGGTCAGGTGGAGACTTCTAGTTCTTCAGATGATGGTTGCACAAGGTCTAGCGGTGAAGGTCGGACATGGAGGTGAAAAGTCTTTGCGAGCTCCTGCAAAGAAGGGATCATTGGAATGTGCTGCTACCTGTAACTTAAAAGGTGAACGCAGCGTTCAGGACAAGAAGAAGGTAAAATTCAGCACTAGTACTCACCGCTCAGAAGGTCTTCTTGATTTTGTTCATGTAAGCGTTTGGGACCTGCTAAAACTGCATCGCTTAGAGGTCACAGGTACTTTGTCTCTTTTGGTGATAGTTTATCTAGGCATTGTTGGATATATCCCATGAGACAAAGGTGTGAAGCCCTAAATATGTTGGTGAAGTGAAAAGGAATAATGGAGAGCAGATTGGTAGGAAGATAAAGGAGCTACAAATTGATAATGTTGGAAGAGACATGAACTAATTCCTACGATTTGACCAGAACACTGTTATTGCTACTCACTTCACAGAAGGTACAGATGAGTTGGCTAAGGAAGTAAACCGTTTCTTACTAGAGAAGGTTCGGTGGTTGTTGTCTAATGCAGGAGTAGACAAATCATTTTGGCTGAGCCGATTGTATATGCTAGCCATCTCATAAATGGATCGATTGCGATAGGAGGTAAAACTCCATTAAAAATTTGGTTTGAGAAAGCTGCTCAAGATTATGGTTTGCTGCGAAAATTTAGAAGTCTGACTTACTTCAGTGTCAAGGATGGCAAGGTGAATCCGCGAGCAAAGAGGTTTGTGTTTTTGGGTGTCAAAACGAATATGAAAGGCTATAGGTTGTGGGACCCCGAAAACAAGAAGATCGTGTTGAGTAGGCATGTCACATTTGATGAGACTTCAGTGTTGAAATCTACCGTCTCTTGCAGGTGGAGAGGACGGAGACCAAGGAAGTATCACAGCGGGTGGAGGTTGATGCTACTCCACCATCTCCAGTTGGTTCGGTATCAGTGAAGACTTCACCGGATGTGACACCGGGTGGAGATCATGTAGCCAGGGCTAATGCTGAACAGGTTGAAGACATTGATGAGAATGTCGAGTTGTTTGCAGCTATTGGAACCAAGGTAAAATCACGCTCGTAGGTAAAGAAGCATGAATCTCAAGCTTGTGATCGCGACAAGCTAAAGTTAAAGGCCGTTGTTCTCCACGATGGTCGTGAGGAGATTCATATGACTCAACTAGATAGGTTCGTTGCTGCAAATCCCGGTACAAGTGCTTGAGCTTAAAGGAGCTCATTCGAATGAACTACGGTTGGCTTGATTCTTTGAGCAAGGTACGTAGGCAGCCGTAATTGCGCATCCAATTTGTTGATGCAACCCGTATGAAGCTGTTTGGGTTCTCGAGTTGTGGCCGATTGGAACTTCATGTAGAGGTTGAGAGACTTCACGTAGAGGTGAAGTGTTGTGGCTAGTTGACTTCACGTAGAAGTGAAGTGTTGTGATCTCGATGAACAGTTGATCTTCTGGTGAGAAGATGGTTGAGCTTGCATAGGAGAGGTGTGCATCTAGTTTGTTGAAGCCGATGATGGTGTTCGGTGCTCTACTCAGACTTGGTAGACCGTCAGCTGAAGACATGTAGACTAGATAGAGTTAGTCAGTTAGAGAGTCAGTGTTGGCTCATGATGAGCTCTTTGTGAGGTCATGTAGTTACTGAGTTCGAGACACGTTAGGTCATATCGACATGTGTGAAAGTTCTCCTAAGGTGAAGTGTAGGGAAGGCATGTGTGGTGCCTGAGTTACAGATTCCAAACCGAGATCGTGTGTCGATTTCGCCGAGATTGTGTGTCAATTTTGTCCAGAGCGCGCAAGCTGAGATCGTGTGTTAATTTCGCCGAGATCGTGTGTCGATTTCGCTAGGTGATAGACTGGAGTTCGTTGGAGATCAGCTCAGATTTGAAAAATCTTCACCGAGGTGGAGAATTGTGGGAGAGGGAGATAGAGGAGTAGAGGAAGTTAGTACAGAGATCGAAAATCAAAGGAGCGAGAAACAACGCATTGAGCAGGCCAGATTTATGCTCCCGGTCGACCGCCTGGTCGACCGGCGTGCACAACGTGCACAAGGTTAGCCCGTCGACCGCCCTGTCGATCGTGGCAGAGAGCGGTCGACTGGCCCGGTCGACCGACTGAAAGCATGCTGCTCTCGGTTGGGCGCGGTCGACCGTGGCATGGGTCGGTCGACCGGCCGGTCGACCGACAGACCGCGTTTTGAATTTCCTTTTGAATTCGGACTCCTTTTTCTGGATGGGATCGAATTCAATTTGAGTTTCCTTAAATCCAGGGACTCTGTGGCTATAAAATAGGAGCTAGAGCCCTCATGTATTGTATCCTAAGAATTCCCTCAAGTTTTCCTCTGTATTAGTTTATATTGATTATTGAATCAATAAAATCTCCTCTCTCCCCTTGCCCCGAGGACGTAGGCACGTTGCCGGACCTCGTTAAATATTGTTGATTGCTTTTCTCTATTGTTCGTTGTTCCTGACGTGTTGGTTGCTTCTCCGGCTGCATCAAATCTCCACCAGGTGGGCGATTCCTCAAAGAGGTTATTGTTCCGTGCGCACAACAGTTGTTGATTAGAGTGCATCATGTATTAATTACTTGCATAACTGCCTAAGTTGTTGTTAATTCAACTATATCATCTCATTGTTTATGAGAACAAGAGTGTTATGCACAGCTAAATCCTTCTAAATCCTAGTGTTACATTGTTAATATTAGTAAGCCATGTTTCATTCCAAATCACCAGCAAGGTGTAAAACAAAAGTACAAACCTGGTCCGAACTGCATTTTTTTTTCAAGTTTCATTCCAGTTAACAAAAGTTGAAAGCTTCACATCTATTTGTTTACATTCCAACACCCCCCCCGCCCCCCCCCCCCCCCCCCCCCCCCCCCCCCCGGCCGAACCCTTCCAACCAACCCACCCACACCCACACACACACACACTATCTACATGATTCACACACAGCACGCATCCCTCATTTCATCAAGCCAGTGGTTAGCTCACGTTAACACACTCACTAAGCCTCTAACTAACTCAAATCTCAACTCTCTAAGGCCCCCTACTATATAAATTCCCTTCACTCTCCCCTCAAAAATGCACATTCAACAAATCAACTGATCAACGATTTGTATCCAACTCACAACCAGCCATGAAGCTTGCGGCCTACCTCATCCTCGTCGTGCTCGCCACAGCCACCGCCACCGCCACTGCCACCAGCACCGCCAACGTGGCCTCGAAGGCGGCCCAGAAGCCCAATGGGCTTTCGGCTGCACCGGGGAGAAAGGCCACGGTACTGGATCAAGGCCTCAATGTCAACGAGATGAGGGCCGACAGCCCGGTTGGCGTCGAGGATGTGGGCCGGAGGAACTGCGTCACCGCCGAGATGTGCCGGCGGAGGAAGCCCGTGTGCCGCAACGTGTGCGCGGGCCCGGCTGGGGACGAGGAGGTGGGCCAGAAGCACGTGCCGGGGCCCGGTGCAGCGTCAAGTGCAAGAAGTGTGTCCCCAACTGCTAGAATGGGTTCTGTGGCTTGCTCATTTGAATAATCTGATGTAGTGAGGGCCTAGTGAGTGAGCTTGATGTTTTTCCTTGTTATTTCCTCAAGTTTGATTGGAAAATGCAGTGAATAAAAGCTATGTTTGGTGTCTAACTCGTGGGCTGTCTTTATGCTTTGGGCTGACAAAAATTACCGGCCCATGGACCCAATTATGGCAAAAATTAAAAAAATCAGTTTCCGTTTTCTCTCTTTCTATTTTTTTTTAAATTAAAAACTAGTTACAAAACTTGAATCTGAGCCTCCGCAACCCATCTCCACTCCTTTACAAAGGCTTTAAGCCCATGGGCTTAGCATTGGGTTTGGTTAGTATAACCATGCTAATGGGCTAGCCCACCAAACCCAGAAAAAGATGGGAAGTGATGGCACATGATTTCATATTTCGTCCACATAGATGAATGGTTTACTACCTGCATTATGATTCATCAGAGAAATTGCAGGAATAAACAAATTATGTGGGGGTGAAAACAATTAATGGAAAACAAAACATGGGGCTTTTGAGCTGCATGATGGCTGTTTTCTTATATTTCTTTGTTCAGTACTTGCCTTGTGCTAGAATAGGCTGCGCTTTGTGTAGGGTTCACGAAACATGTTTTTTTTATTTTTCTCTTTTCTCATCGGACTGTCCATCAGTTGTGATGGATGGTCCACAAAACGCGAAGGAGCTAACCCACTCCCATTAGTAATGTATGCAAGGGCTCATAATTAAGCTGGAGTCTAGAGACCATGAGTCATAATTGTCACTCCTGTTAACATGAGTTGGCATTTGTTTTAGCACTTGTTGCTTGTTTGGTGGTTGCTGATTTGTTATTACAACACCCCCCCCCCCCCCCCCCACCCACCCACCCAACCACACACACAAAACTTCACTTTGTTCAGTACTTGCCTTCTCTAGTCAACTCTGTACATTTGTACTGTATTTTATATGTAATATGCTATTTATATCTGAAAAACATAAATTTATATATGTGACTATATTCTAACTTCCAAGACCTAAAAACTAAGAATTTGGTTGAAAGTGGATCCAACTAACTTGTGGCCCAAGGTGGTACAAAAGGTGATGTTGTGAGAGGGTCCCAAGTTTAAGACCAAACTATGATTTTTGTTGAAAAAAAAAAAAAAAAATCTATTATGAGTTTGAGAGTCTGTGTCTAGTAGCAACATAAAATTGCTTCCTAAACTTGTTGAAGTTTGAGAGAGAGAGGTTGATTTGGATGATCGAAATCCTGAATCAAATTCTAATAAATTATACAGCTTGGAGCCCCACAAATTTTCTTATAATCTCCTTAATTTTGGAAGTTTTCTTATTTAATTTTGCTTACAATCTTTCCATAACCTTTCTCCTTATAATTCATGACTAATTTGTTATATAAAAGTCAGAGTCTAATCTTTTCATAATAGAAGTCTCTACTTATTTAATTCAAATTTTCTTTCTTTATTGGACTTTGTTCTTTCTCCTCTTTAATTTTCTTTCCATTGACCAAAAAATAACCAAAAGTGAGCATTATTTTCTTTAAATTAAAATAAACTTTCTCTTTACTCTATTAAACTTTCTCCCTTTTAATCAGTTTGGTTTCATTTTCCAACTTTAAAAGAAATTTGAAAACAAAAAGAAGGAATTCAGGAGACAAGCTTTTGATCTTTTATTTTAGAAATTCAAGAGGTATAACATATCCTTTTTGTTACTATTCAAAATTTATGTTTTAGTTTTTTATTTTTTGGTTCTCTTTATGGATTTGTTATTCTATATTTCGACTCCACTTTCGAAAATGTTCGGCTCTGATAGAAAAGGACTCGATGGATCTATAATGAATCCGCATGTGAATCTTTTCAGATCCGACGGGAGTTTAATTCTTGCCACCACTAATCATACCCAATCCTAATTCATCTATGACACCACAAGGTATCTAGAAATCATGACTGCCCCACTAGTATGCAATCAACCTTTTTTTTCTACATTTATAGGTAGACAATGTATCAAGAACAACAAGCAACTAAGAAAATAGAAGCATATAGGGTCCACAATTTATGAAATACCCTGAGTTTCTCAGGTAGAGGAAGTAAAATGCCATTTTCAATAAGCAATAAATACCATCACTCCAGAGCCAAACTGATGCATTGATCTCACAAAGCTACTGCCTTTTTGCTTGGCCTGGCCTGGCCCTCCTCATTGTTAGGATTGTTGAGAAAAAAGACCAAACACTTTGGTGGCCTGACTCCACTTCACTACTCAGAAGTCAAACCAATAGCTAACTCCAAATGGCCCCCCTTTTTTTGCTTGGCCTAGTTACCATTTTGTGCCAAGTAACACCCACCCACCTTCACTAATTATCTCGTTATTATAAATAATTATTATCTTATTGAGTGAAGTAGTGAGGTGGGTCATCTACCCTAACCTTGGTTAGCTTCCCCTCCCCTGCTTTCACTCTGTTTCACCTCTCATTTCTCCTTCCCCTGCTTTTAAATGTTCTATGTTTCTCCCTCGTTTGATCTCTGCACATCTCTTCTTGTTTCTTTCATTTTGAGATGAAGCAGCAAGTGATGGTGGAGATTGAGGATCTCAAGCCACTGAGGAATGGGATTGCTGAAGTGTGTGGGTTGAGCCCAGTGAGAGGGACTGAGATTGAGTGCAGTGAGAATGTGTGTGCAAGGTTGACCTGGGAGGATTTGACGGTGACCGTCACGGGCGGGAAAGGCGGTGCACTGAAGGTGCTGCAGGGGCTGACCGGGTACGCGGAGCCTGGGACTCTGACCGCGCTCATGGGGCCGTCGGGGTCGGGGAAGTCGACGCTCCTCGACGCGCTATCGAGCCGGCTCGCCACCAATGCTTTCCTCTCTGGCAAGATTCTTCTCAATGGGCACAAGACTAAGTTGTCTTTTGGGACTGCAGTGAGCATCTTCTCCTCCTCTGCTTCTGCTCTGCTTACTCTGTTTATTAGTGATATGGAGCTGCTCTGTTTTCATTTCCCCTGTTTTGTTTCTTATAGTATTGTCCTCTGTTTTCTTATTGTGTTGAAAAGGATGTGATAGTTGTTAATTTAACATACGGATGAAGTAAAAGGATCCACATAGAAACTCAGATTACAGCGGTTTACTCATTTATTCACATTCTGTTAGTAAAACCCTAATTCCTCTGTTTTTCTTACTCACATAACACTTACCATATTTCAGTTTGTCCATTCTAGGCTCATTGATAATAAGTTACATAAAGTGTTGAATTTTCATACTTGAAGCTACCCTGTTCACAATGGCTTCTCCTTCAACCTCTTAGGCCTATGTGACACAAGATGATAACTTGCTCGGAACTCTGACGGTGAAGGAGACGATTACTTACTCTGCTTACCTCCGCCTCCCCGATAAAATGCCAAGGGAGGACAAGCAAGCATTGATAGAAGGCACCATCACTGAGATGGGCCTTCAAGATTGCTCCAACACCGTGATAGGCAACTGGCACTTGCGAGGGGTGAGCGGAGGTGAGAAGAGGAGGGTTAGCATTGCTCTGGAGATCCTCATGAGGCCGAGACTGCTCTTCTTGGATGAACCAACCAGCGGTCTCGACAGGTGCCTACATATTAGTTAGTCTCTACTATCAGTTTGATTCTTCACTCGCGAGCTTTCTAACTGTTTTTTTCCCTTCTCTAGTGCTTCAGCGTTCTTTGTCACACAAACATTGCGCACGCTCTCAAGAGGTGGGAGGACAGTCGTAGCTTCGATTCATCAACCAAGCAGTGAGGTTTTCGAGCTGTTTGATAGGCTGTACTTGCTTTCAGGAGGCAAAACAGTCTATTTTGGCAAAGCATCAGAGGCTTGTGAGGTATAAAAGTTCACAATATTTTCTCTTTTAAGTTTTCTCCTCTATGTTGCTGATTTCTTTAACATATTTGTTCTCATTTCTAGTTCTTTGCACAAGCTGGCTTCCCCTGCCCATCTATGAGAAATCCATCAGATCATTTCCTGAGGTGCATTAACTCCGATTTCGATAAGGTGAAAGCTACCCTAATGGGATCAAGGAGAGCACGGGTAAGAGAAATTCTTGCTTCACAAGTGTCATCAAGTTTCAATAGTTCTTATATCTTCTGCTCTTAGATTGAAAGGAGTGATGACCCTCTAGAGAGAATGACTACAGCTGAGGCCATACGAACGCTGACAGAGTTTTACAGGCAATCTAAGTACTGTTCTGCGGCGCGAAAGAAAGTTGAGGAAATATCAGGAGTTGTAAGTGGTAATTTCTAGTTGATTCTTGGTTCTTTGATGAAGGTATCATGGCCTAATGCAAAAATAATCTGATTTGTTTTGCAGAAAGGAATGGTGCTTGATTCGCGAGGCAGCCAGGCCAGTTTCTTCGTGCAGGCTCTCACATTAACCAGACGCTCGTTTGTGAATATGTCGAGAGATTTTGGGTACTATTGGTTGAGGCTAGTGATCTATCTACTTGTCACAGTTTGCATAGGAACCATCTATTTCGACGTTGGAACTGGATACAACTCAATCATGGTAAATATCGCGCAACATTTAGTTTGCTCATTTATCTTATTGTCTTCTAGATTGTTAGTATTGTGCTAATTCCATCTCACTGCTATGAAAACAGGCTAGAGGATCTTGTGCCTCTTTCATCTTCGGCTTCGTCACTTTCATGTCCATTGGAGGTTTTCCTTCGTTTGTGGAAGATATGAAGGTTTGTAATGATAAAGATTAAATCAGTTGAAGAAACTGAATTCTGTATTTTATCGATGAGCACAATGCCCATATATATATACATATATAACTCTTACTCCTAATGCAATTAGTATTAAATAATCTTAATTCTAATACTACTCTTTAGCAGAGAATACATCGGTCTACAACTCAAAATGAATTATATTCAGCTTTCTTCTTAGTTCAGGTTTTCCATAGAGAGCGGTTTAACGGGCACTATGGCGTCTCAGCATTCGTTATCAGCAACACGCTCTCAGCATTGCCATTCCTGATGCTGATAACATTTCTCTCTGGCACCATATGCTACTTCATGGTTCGCCTTCACCCAGGCTTTGTGCACTACTTGTTCTTCGTCCTCAGCCTCTATGCGAGCGTTACAGTGGTCGAGAGCTTGATGATGGTGATTGCAAGTGTGGTGCCTAATTTCCTCATGGGAATCATAGTGGGAGCTGGGATTCAGGTAAATTGTTTTGATTACTGGAAATCTATATTTGAGCTCTGATACCATGATAATTGAAGAGAAACTGTCTTTAATTTCCTTGAATTATACTGGTGTACAATATACCTGTATATATACACAAATATAGGGCTAAGTCCTGATAGGAATATGAATATGAATACGATTAGTAATACAGTACCTATATTTAACGGGATTAACCAATTTTTATGTTCAGAATCTATGAATGAAATCTATGGTTTCATTCTATCTAATTGCTAGTTCTCTCATATTTGCATCATGAAACAGGGAGTCTTCATGTTGGTCTCTGGCTTCTTCAGGCTTCCATATGATATCCCAAAGCCTGTCTGGCGATATCCGATGTCATACATCAGTTTCCATTTCTGGGCAGTTCAGGTAAATTTCTAAGAGAAAAAAACTTTATTCCTGTTTTGGAACAGGCTCATCATGATCATTTTAATAATGTAATTCTCACAGGGACAATACCAAAATGATCTGAAGGGTCTGTTCTTCGACAAAAATACCTAGTCTACCAAAGATATCGGGAGAATACATACTCAAGAACGTGTTTGAGATCAATCTAAATCGATCAAAATGGGTGGACCTATCGGTTCTATTCTGCATGATCATAATCTACCGCATATTGTTCTTCGTCATGATCAGGATCAGCGAAGACATCAGTCCATGGATTCGAGGGTATATTGCAAGGCGAAAACTATATAAGAAGAGTGATCAGCTTTTGAGCTCTTCAAAAGATCTTGCCAACAGGACACCTTCGTTTAGCAATTACATAACTAACTTAGCTTCCAGCTCAACCAATAGATAACTGAAGGAAAAAAAAAGAAGATTTTATACTTTTACTTGTAATATGTCTGTCATTTTAGAAACATAATGGTTTCTTTTCAATAAATTGTAATGTGAAGAGCATGTTGCTCAAATTTCATTAATGGAAAGCTTGTAGAAATTGTCATTACATATATTGAATCCATGGTGCAAGATTGAAGGAAAAAGTCAGGAGGTAACTAGTTACAGAAAGTAACTAATGGATGTGTACATGTTCAACATGTACCAAGTAGGATAAATGTATCTGTTTGAAATCATCAATGGTATATAGTTCATTAATTTTATACTAAAATCATCCAATTCTGGGTAATTTAGTACTGGAAAAAAAAATGTAGAATGGTAATGCCCATTACTTTACACTAAGCATAATGCAAGGCAGAAAGTATAGCACCTGTGAACATTCATTAATTTGCAGTTTTAGTTCCTCATAATGTGTTATGAGGATCTCTCCATTGAAATGTAAAACTACAATAGGATATATACAAAGAACAGAAAATTTAACTTTGAATTCCCGCGGCGTTTAATTGATAAGAACTTAACGAAATATTCCCAAGAAATAATGGTACAAACTTGCATGAAACACACATATACAATTTGATTCTTCAAAAAAAGAAAAAAAAAAGAAAAAGAAAAAAACGAAGCCTCCAGAACGACCTCAACAAAATCGTGACTTTCCGTCCCACCACAGTGCGTCATCTGCAGCTCAGAATCGTCCACCTTTTTCTGAATCTCCCGCCAGCACCGTCCAACTTTTTTCTGAATCTCCCGCCAGCACCGATGAGACATTTGCAGGTCAGATCTGATCAACTTGTGATCGGAATCCCTGCCATGACATCTCTCCTCTACCGCAATTACAGTATCTGCAGCGCAAAACTGACCATCTCTTGGTCAGTTACTGTCAACACGGTATCTGTAGTCATCCCGTGACCAGATCCTCACCACCGATCGTGTCATGTCCCCACTACCACAAATGCGGCACAAATGCAACCACCTCCAGCTAGTCACCCTTGTTCATATCACTATGGCCGACCCTTGCTTGGATTTGAGTGCTCTACCAGAAATTTCGTACTCTCGTCAACTCTTGCCCAGATCTGAGAGCTCTGGCAAAACCCCTTACAGTCTTCTGCATCCCCATCGTTTGCGGCTGCCGCAACCTCAGCGAGGCCCACTGCAGGATCCGGCTGCCATGACGGCATCCAGTATGTTCTCCATCGAGTAGTGCTGCTGCTGCAGTACATGCTGCATCACGTACGGCTGCTGGCTCCGGTGCGGCCCTAGTACGCCGCCTGCTGGATCTGCGGATGGGTCAACGGCGCCGCTGGCAAGCCCATTTGCTTCATCCCCCACAGTGCCTCCCTCATCTTCGCCGTGGGTTTCAAACCCGTCCACAGCGAAGACATGTCGGTGCCAACATCAACAACCTACGCCGACATCAACAACCTCGCCATCCAACCAAGCTCGAGGATATATAAGATCCAAGGACAACTTAAAATAATATTCATTGTCTAAAGTCCGTATATTGCCTGCTGAGATCAGACCAAGTTGCATGGTTGCATTGAAGCACCTCTGATAGCTGACCCTTTTTAATTGTCTCAGCCATTCATCAAAAACATCTAGACAGCAAAGGAGAACTGGATACTGGTTGTTTGCCTTGGTTTTCTGTGGTTTTCTTCTGCACACATCACAGATTAAATCAGAAAACTGCAGCATATTCGTATTTCCGAGGCATATCTTTCGCTTCTGATTTAGCTTTCATAGATCAATGCTGCCAACTCTACTCGAAATTATGCAACTCAATCTTCAACACAGCCATATGCCATGGTGCTGAAACCAAGCTGTAAATGGGACATATCCACAACTGCATGCACTGCTACAAGAATTACAGGTCTCCTGACTGGGATATCTACAGAGGTTCCGAAAATATAAGCAGCGTGATTCCCACAAGCAAAAGACTTCAAATGAGAAGAAGATGAAACTTTTGTGTCACTCGGTAACAAATTGTTGGGATGAATCCAATATATGTGGTGCAAATGGTACATAGCTCTCCTCTGCGTTTTTTCTTGAATGATTGAATCTAAATGATAGAAATTAGCACAACTATATACAGATGGAACCAATAAGAGCTCACGAAATGGGTTGGTTTAAATATAAAACAACCATGAAGTGTGTGATTTCAGCTCTGAATCATGCTAGTCTTCAGCCTTCAGTGACCTCTTGGTGTTGCAGAATGAAACGTGCATCAAGCGCAATCGAACAAATGGCATAAATAAGGTCACCATCTGCAAAGTTTCACATGGATATTAGAGTTATAGACCAATGTATCATGGTAAAACAACAGAGAGAGAGAGAGAGTAAAAGAACTTACCATCAGCTGCTACAAAATGATAATGAAGAATCTGGAGGAAATATCTTCATTTAGAAATTTGAACATTCCTGTCCGTTTATGTCTTCACCCTTTACTTCTCGTCAAAGATCCAAAGCGTTTAGTCCATTCCTTGTCTTCCTTCACAGCCCGATTCCAGCGTTTCTTGAATTTTTCCAACTCAGCTGTTGACTGCCTTCTGATCTGTAAAATAGACAATGTGAACAAGTTTATGCCCGTGATCAAGAAAGTACACAATTCAAAAAAAATATGACAAAAATCTGGTGTATTGCTTACATGAGTTCTTAAATCCAAGGATCTTTGGCTTGGCGCCTGTAATGAAAGAAATGACACTGAAATTAATATTGGACTTCTGTTTTCTTCTTTAAAATCAAGTAATACATGAAATGGCAGCAAAGAGTGTACAACCAGATGAATAAAGAAGATAAAGCCATACAGGAAAACGTCTGTAGCACATCTGAACCAGGAATGGTACATGTTTACTATAAGATAATTATTTTACTTTTAACTTTCATAACAGGAAATCATTTTAAAAGAGAGTCCTAGTTCCTTATTAAGGCATTTATAAAGTGTTATGCCCTTCAACACATTCCCTTGTACTACCCAAAACAATCTTATTCTGCTCTTTTTTAATAACAGCATATGATGTAAGAAACATATCACACAAACTGCTTTTTGCATGCAGGAAGTAGCATAACAAGCCCTAATATGGGTGATATGACCTGACAGTCTCCAAGTCTTCGTAACATCAAATTGTTCCTTCTTTTACATATACAAGTAAAAGACATTACTTTATCTTTTACCCCTTCAGCAAAGAAAATGAATCTCCATGTCATAACAAATCCCTACCAAAGGCACGGAAAAGAAAATTGATATGAAAGAACTGAGCAAATGAAAATATAAAATATGTTCGTGCTGTCAATTTATGGGTTTCTTGTCAGCAACTGTCATCTACAACAAAGACACATGCATCTTTTTCTTGCTTCTTGCATTTGCCTCAGTAGTTTTCTTGTAGCATCACTATATCAAAGCACAGGATCTACTGGCTATTCATTACCAACTATTAAAAATAAGGGGTTTTCTGGCAATGTATCCTCTGTATCCACTGTTAATTTGCATAAGGATACTACCCTCAATTACCATATTGGCACTAACATCTTTGTAGATACGATAGGTGGGAATTTGGTATAACTTCATGGATACTTATTCGGTTCCATAAAAACCTTCACAATGTCACTATAGTCAGCAGTTTGATCGCTGAACAAAATGACACAAGATCAATAAAATACATTTTCCATTTTTAGGTGATTGATTCTATTATATCAGTGGATGTCTTTTTTAACCATTAAAAGTTAACTCATAGAGACAGTGGGTGGCATCAAGTTATATATGAAATGTTTGCTGCTAACTATGACACATATAATTGAAAGTTGAAGTAAAATATCTCACTTAACGAAAAATGTTGGAGTGTTTCAGCAGTTGTGACATCTCAGAGCAATATTTAGCCAAGTTTTCACCATTCTTGGTATATCCTTTAGCACATTTTTATTATATTTCAGGTGTTTGAACTAAATTTATTATTTAAAGACAAGAAAGCAAACAGTGACACAATGGTCACAATGAATAATTTGATATATAGCTTGACATCATGGAGAAGCAAAGGATCATCACCATGTGCGCAACAACTCTGATGATTCCAATCAAATTGCAGGCTTAACTGTATACATTACATGCTTTTTTGGGGAAAACTTACTTGCCGCTTAAAATAATGAAAACTTGGTTAAATACTCGTAGCCTTTTAGAGGAGAAGAGAAATGCATGTAAATTCACAATTAAAGGCGTTAAAAAGGGAAGGAAAAACAGACAATATCTGCACATAGCATTACCTGGACCTTAGTAGCAGATGCCCCTCCCAAGGATGGTATTCCCAGGTGAACAATAAATTCAGTGTCGATAACTCCGACCTTCTTAGTTCGATCACCCTGAAAGTCCATGAAGAAGATTGCACGTGTCACTATAATTTAGGTAGAATGGTAATTTTAGAAATATGCTAAAATGAAAAAGCCCAATGGCTAAACAAGAATTTAAACACAATCATGTTAATCTCACATTAAAGATTAAGTGGCCCACTGCCCTATTCAATTGGATTCCTAATTAAGGTTAACTGATATTATAGATGCCCATATTAAAGTTACATTTATTAAGTTAATAATCACATGAGGTATAAAGGGGCCATGATGGGTGGTTTTATCTCAGGGGGTTATTTGTAAATGTTAGACCCTCATCTCTCCTCCTGTAAAGAAAACAACGCTCTCTCATTTCTTTTGAGATATATCCATCATATTTGCAAGGGTTGTGAAAGAGAAGAGATAGAGAGAAGAAGGGTTTGGCATTAGGGTTATTGCAGGATCAAAGAAAGAATCGAGGTCCTCTTCAACATTCATCCATTCTCCACTAATGGCTTCAGGTATGTGTTTATATGAATATGCATTTAAATTCTTCTTGAGATGTAATTGATTCTAGATCCATGCTAGTTTAATCCGCATTAAGTTCTTTTAATTTCTTTCATTTGGTATCAGAGCTGTGTTTTTAGAATCAATACATCTTGGATTATGGATTTTGGGAAATTAGGGTTTTTTGATTAACAGTGCAAAATCAATGTTTGATCTTTTAATTGTAGAATATTAAGAGGATAAATTGTACCCTAATGTTCTGTTTAATTTCCTCTAATTGTACAATTAATTGGGATCAAATTTCAGGAATTAGAAACCCTAATTTTCCCTAATTTAAGACTTCAGTCGATCAAACAGGAACTGCTTCCGATAACTGTTTCGTCGACTATTAGTCGACTAGCTCATAACACTAGTCGACTAGGTCTGTTTCCAGCGAGTTGTGAACTCTCTGTTTTTACTGATTAGTCGACTTAATGTTTTGATTAGTCGACTAATAATGAGTATAATCGACTAACCCTTTTCCCAGTCGACTAATAGATTAACCGAGAGTTGCCTTCCTGAAGGAGTCGACTAATCTTGCCCTTAGTCGACTAACCTATTATTTTCTAGTCGACAAATCCTTCATCTATAGTCGACTATACTTGACCCAAGTCGACTAATCCTCTTTTGTAGTCGACTTGACTTAGCCTTAGTCGACTAGGCTTACCTTGACCAGTCGACTAATGGCTGTTTAATTTCAATCATGAATATATGTTGCACATTTGAGGTTATTGTGTTAATATTGATTGAATTGGTCAAGTAATAAAATTGGAGTATTATAGAATTACTCAAATAAAAGGTTAGAGAATATCATTGGTTAGTTTTGTATTCATACAGTTTATTGATTTAGTAGTTGCCAAAGTGACCTATATTAGTAAGCCTTATGAATATACAACTACATAAAAGACTTGTCAATAAGGGTGACATTAAAGACAATAATATTCTCGATGGCGGTTCTAGTTAGGAGATTGGGACTGGCCCAAAGGAAAGTCTCTTTCAAATAATTATGAACCGGGATAGGATAGTGTAATTTATGTAACTTAATGGTGTAGAATTGGATACCCAAAGGTAACATGACTTACTATCTAAGTGACATAAATTATATTAGACCTACATAGGTGATAAAAGGTCTCACCTAAAGAGTGAACACTAGATATGCTTAGGTTTCGCCCAAAGGAGGAATCAAAGTGATATCAATAGTTCATCTTCATAAATTAAAGATTTTGTATTGATTCGAGGCCTTAATGTGAGCTTGTCCTATTTTGTTTCAGTGAACGTTCTCACTTCCCTTCACACTCATGCAACTAGCATTCCAGCCCTGGATGGTACAAACTTCTCTGAGTGGTTTGACCATGTTCAATTCACACTGGGTGTACTGGACCTTGACATGGCTCTTTAGTAGAGAAACTTGATGAAGTGACTGCTGAAAGCACTGCAGACCAGGTTAGCCATACCAAAGCTTGGGAAAGATCGAATAGACTCAGTCTCATGTTCATCAAGATGACCATAGCCAATAACATCAAGACTTCACTCCCACATACTACTAGTGCATCTGAACTTTTAACTGCTGTTAAAGACCGATTTAAGTCTGCAGATAAGTCATTAGCTGGCACCCTTATGGCTGAACTGACTACCATGAAATATGATGGTAGTAGAGGAGTTCAACAACACATTCTAAATATGACTGATAAGGCTGCGAAGTTAGGATCACTGGGAATGAAAGTGGATGAATCCTTCTTAGTACAGTTCATCCTCAACTCACTTCCTCCTCAGTTCGGGCCATTCAAGATCCACTATAATACTCATAAGGATAAGTGGAATCTGAATGAGCTGACTGGTATGTGTGTACAAGAGGAAGTGAGACTGAGGCAAGAAGGGCATCACTCAGTGTTGGCAGTATCTCAAGGAGCTATCCATAAGAAAGGTAAATATGGAAGAGATAAGAGGTTTCCACCAAAGAAATGGAATGAACCTGGGGAAAGTAGCCAGGGTCATGGAAAGCCTTTCACTGTCAAATGCTACTTTTGTGGCAGAAAAGGACATGTGAAGAAGGACTGCAACAAGAGGAAAGCTTGGTTCGAAAAGAAAGGTATGAATCTTTCTTTTGTATGTTATGAATCAAATCTTGCTGAAGTTCCTTCTAATACTTGGTGGATTGACTCTGGAGACACAACTCACATAACTAATTCAATGCAGGGATTCCTTATAACCCGAAAACCGAAGGGAAGTGAGAGATTTGTCTTTATGGGGAACCGTCTCAAAGTGGAGGTCGAGGCTGTTGGTACTTACCGACTACTCTTAGAGACGGGTCATCAGATGAATCTTGAAGATACTTTTTATGTACCTTCGATTTCTAGGAACTTAATGTCATTATCCAAATTAGATGTTGTTGGATATTCTGTTTTATTCAGTTGTGGAAAACTCAGTTTAATGTATAATTCAATGTCGGTTGGACACGGAATTTTATGTGATGATTTATATAAAATTTCATTGAATGATGAGTTTGCACAATCTCTTTTATCTCTGCATTCAAATGTTGGTATTAAACGTGGCTTAATTAATGAAATTCTTCTATCTTGTGGCATAGACGACTGGGGCATATCTCTAGGGATAGAATTGAAAGATTAGTGAAGAATGGGATTTTGGATAATCTAGACTTCACTGATTTTGGTGTGTGTGTGTGGATTGCATAAAAGGAAAGTAAACCAAACACACCAAGAAAGGTGCCACAAGAAGTAAAGAGCTTCTTGAAATAATTCATACAGATATTTGCGGACCACTCTCCATTCCATGTTTTACGGGAGAGAGATACTTCATTACCTTTATAAATGATCTGTCACGTTATGGTTATGTGTATCTAATTCATGAAAAGTCTCAGGCTGTTGACATTCTTGAGGTGTTCATTACAGAAGTCGAGAGACAATTAAATAGAAAAGTTAAAATCATAAGATCAGATCGAGGTGGTGAGTTTTATGGAAGATATGATGAGTCAGGACAACATCCTAGCCCATTTGCAAATTTCTAGAAAAGCATGGTATTTGTGCTCAATACACAATGCCAGGTACGCCTCAGCAGAATGGTGTTGCTGAAAGGCGAAACCGAACACTTATGGATATGGTTAGGAGCATGATGAGCTTCTCTAATGTACCTAATTCATTGTGGAATGAAGCCTTAAAGACTGCTATGTACATCTTGAACAGGGTTCCTAGTAAGGCAGTCCCAACAACTCCTTTCGAGTTGTGGACTGGTAGGAAACTCAGTTTAAGACATTTACATGTTTGGGGTTGTCCAGCAGAGGCTAGAATATATAATCCACAGAAAAGAAATTAGACTCAAGAACAATATCTGGGTATTTCATTGGTTATCCAGAAAAGTCTAAAGGGTACAAATTTTATTGTCCTAACCATAGTACAAGAATTGTTGAAACTGGTAATGCCAGATTCCTTGAGAATGGTGAAATTAGTGGGAGTGATGAACCAAGAAAGGTAGATCTTGAGGTGGTAAGGGTAAATATCCCAATATCCTTTCCTTCAAGAGAAATTGTTGTCCCTCAGCTTGATCATCAAACTGAGATACCAGAACAACATTATGATATTGGTTCACCACTCCATGAGGATATCTCCATTGAAAATGTTGTAGAACCACCACAACCGCAGCTTTGAGAAGATCTCAAAGGGAAAGAAGATCTGCCATTTCAGATGATTATGTGGTGTATCTACAGGAATCTGATTATGATATTGGGATAAATAAAGATCCAGTTTCATTTTCACAAGCCATAGAATGCAATGATTCTAGTAAATGGGTTGATGCTATGAATGAAGAGTTGAAATCTATGGACCATAACAAAGTTTGGGATATGGTCGAATTGCCTGATAACTGTAAGAAAGTCGGGTGTAAATGGGTCTTTAAGACCAAGCGCGACTCTAAAGGCAATATCGAACGATATAAGGCCAGACTTGTGGCTAAAGGTTTCACTCAGAAAGAAGGCATTGACTATAGAGAAACCTTCTCTCCAGTATCAAAGAAGGACTCTCTTAGAATCATTATGGCCCTTGTAGCTCATTGTGATTTGGAGTTACATCAAATGGATGTGAAAACAGCTTTTCTGAATGGAGATTTGGATGAGGAAATTTACATGGAGCAATCTGAAAGGTTCGCAAAGAAAGGACAAGAACACTTGGCTTGCAAATTAAAGAAATCCATATACAGACTTAAACAAGCTTCCAGGCAATGGTATATAAAGTTTAATGATACCATTACCTCTTTCGGATTTACAGAAAACACTGTTGATCAGTGTATATATCTGAAGATCAGTGGGAGCAAGTTTATTTTTCTGGTTCTGTATGTGGATGATATCTTGTTAGCCAGTAATGATATAGGTTTGCTGTATGAAATTAAAAGCTATCTTACCAAGAACTTTCAGATGGTTGATATGGGTGAGGCAACTTATGTTATTGCATAGAGATCTTCAGGGATACATCTCGAGGATTGCTAGGACTGTCTCAGAAAGGTTATATCAATCGAGTCTTGGAAAGATTTCATATGGAATTGTGTTCAACCAGTTGTGCACCCATTATGAGGGGTGACAAATTAATTGGGAGCAAGTGTCCCAGAAATGACTTAGAAAAGGGTCAAATACAGAAAGTTCCATATGCGTCAGCAGTTGGGAGCTTGATGTATGCACATACTTGTACCAGGCTAGATATCAGTTTTGCTGTTGGGATGTTAGGAAGATACCAGAGCAATCCAGGAATGGAGCACTGGAAATTGGCTAAGAAGGTAATGCGGTATCTTCAGGGGACGAAGGACCATATGCTCACATATAGGAGATCAGATGAGTTAAAAGTGATAGGCTATTCGGACTCAGATTTTGCTGGTTGCCCAGATAGCAGGAAGTCTACTTCAGGCTTCATATTCATGCTAGCAGGTGGGGCAATCTCGTGGAAGAGTGTAAAGCAGTCTATCACTGCTTCATCCACAATGGAGGCTGAGTTCATAGCTTGTTTTGAAGCCTCGAATCATGCATTATGGTTACGGAATTTTATCTCAGCACTTGGTGTAGTTGACTCTATTGCCAGGCCGCTGAAGATATATTGTGACAATACAGCAGCCGTTTTCTTCTCTAAGAATGGAAAGTACTCTAATGGTTCCAGACACATGGAACTTAAGTACTTGGTGGTTAGAGAAAGAGTTCAGAAACAGAAGGTGTCAATTGAAAGTATAAGTACCACTTTAATGGTTGCTGATCCAATGACCAAGGGATTGCCTCCAAAGACATTCAAGGAACATGTTGTTAGAATGGGTCTTTTGAGCAATCTGTAAATGTATGTTTTGGTACTTGTATAATTGACAATATTGCGCAATAAAAGTTTGTTTCTGTGTTTCCTGTTATCCAATTATGTGTGCACATATTATGTATGGATGTTTGTAAACAGAAAATGTCTTAACAAGACAATTACAGGGGTCATTTTGGTTATGGACTCAATTAGTAAGGGTTATCAATATTGTGGTACATAGAAGGGAGTATGACATAGATGTTGTATAACCGCTATGACTCGCATTGGTGGTCCAAACTAATTGCAGTATTACAGTATTTCATTATTTGGGCTTATCAGTTGTTGTTTTTAAAATTCGTGATCACGTGTCAAAGTTTTTCAGTATGGAATCCAATGGAGTCAAAATATATATATATTTTTTTTTGAAAATGAGTCTTTTCTTTTATTTGTTTAAGTTTTAACATAATCGGCTAGTGGTCCAAGTGGGAGAATGTTAATCTCACATTAAAGATTAAGTGGCCCACTACCCTATTCAATTGGATTCCTAATTAAGGTTAACTGATATTATAGATGCCCATATTAAAGTTACATTTATATAAGTTAATAATCACATGAGGTATAAAGGGGCCATGATGGGTGGTTTTATCTCAAGGGGTTATTTGTAAATGTTAGACCCTCATCTCTCCTCCTGTAAAGAAAACAACGCTCTCTCATTTCTTTTGAGATATATCCATCATATTTGCAAGGGTTGTGAAAAGAGAAGGAGATAGAGAGAAGAAGGGTTTGGCATTAGGGTTATTGCAGGATCAAAGAAAGAATCGAGGTCCTCTTCAACATTCATCCATTCTCCACTAATGGCTTCAGGTATGTGTTTATATGAATATGCATTTAAATTCTTCTTGAGATGTAATTGATTCTAGATCCATGCTAGTTTAATCCGCATTAAAGTTCTTTTAATTTCTTTCAAATCAATCTCAGAAAGATCAAAAGGGATAGAAAAGACATAGGTGCGGTTACTAGGCAGTTTTCAAAATGAACTGCATGCCAAAAACTGACACAAACAAAATTTTCCAAATTGTCAAAAAATGTATGAAGACCATACAAAATAGAACCATCAGTCAAGATAATGTTCGCAAGAAGGTCAAAGTATAATAATCATTAAAACAATCACCTGAGCACAGTATCCAAGCTTCATGTCCAAACCCCATCCATGAATCAAATCATTCTGCATAATATCAAATACAGTCATTACTGATATGGAATTAACAAAACATCAATTTAGATGACTATCATACCTCAATCTTAAGCAATACAAAAAATGTACATGAGTCAAGAATCAGTTGTACTGAAGCAGGGTGTTTAAACACTGAACGGTTCAACATAATGTCATAAGAAATATGTCAATCTTAGGTTTGATGCTACTTAAGCACAAATCCTAGAACTAAACTAATTATAGATTACTCTAGCATTATTCATCTTGATCTACAGATCTTAAAGACATAAAAGCAAAATGATCAAAATTTTAATTAGACATAATAGGTAACACACCAGAGTAAATATTCAGTAAGTGCAAATTGCAAGATAAATATGGCTAAGATGTATGATTTAGAAGCATGCGTACTAGCTGAATCAAAATTCATGGAACACCAAGTGTGCACGTGCACACGCTGATATCTGCGCGCGCGCGCGCATTACACATGTTAATAAGTAACTCTAAAATGAACACTGTTAAGACCATAAACCCTGGAATTTGAGATTATTTGATGCATAAGCAGTGAGCACATGATTGGTTGCATAACATAGTTTAATATTGACAATATTAATATCAGATTTTCCAAAATCAGGTTAAGATGATACCTTGATACATTTTAATATCAACAAATATCTTATCAAAAGTCAGACTATAGAAGTGAGATTTCAAATTTGCACCTGGATGAGATGCCAAACGCATCGCCAAGCAGCTCGAGAGAACACAGGCGCCATTCCTTCAACCCATCTAGTAACAAAAAGAAAAAGAGGTTTATAAAATTCAAATCAGGAAAAAAAGGATTGCAGCAAACTGTTGGCAAAAAAAGTGTCCGTAGCTGTCTAATTACGTCCTGAAATATATGCCAATATATTAATAGATGAGAAATTCCTATTTAACAAAACAGATACAGGAAAAGGCAAACTATTTGCAAATATTCAGAAATAAAGTACAGTTGTCTTAGCTATTAAGTTGCATTGGTGATCATTAGTATGCTTTGAAATCAGGAAATTGTTTGCATTTGAAAATGGGCAAGGATAAATTCTCGAAATATAACAAGTCATGGTTGGCCTTTGCATTCTGGAAGCTTTATGCTAGAATGTATACTCCCTAAGCTATACAGAACATATGGTCCCAGGTGGTGGCATTCTGTGTTCGAATATGTAATCCGTAAGTCTTTCCTACTGCCCAGAGCATCAAAATCCAGGTGCCAAGTCTCATGAAATCTACAGCTACAGCTTCACACCCGCAAAATCAAAAGAAAAAGAAAAGACCATGGAAGTGAAGAAGGTAAATGCTACAGCATTGGTGATATGGGACTTTGCCTCACAGTTTATGGGAACATTGAACCCTTTGTGAGAGTGAATACTGTGGCAGATGGAGTAGCTAATAAAAAAAACCTAGCAAAAATTTACAGGCAGAAGGGATGTACAACAATTAGCCTTTGTTAGGTAATCTTACAGTTTCCAACTGCCAGCCAATCTAATGAAAAGAATTGGCAAAACATTTTCAAGTAATTGGGCAGTTTGAAGGGCTATAACCACAAGTGCAAGACTATAGTTGAAGATACAACGTAACACTCAACGAAGAAAGCTATACCAATGGAGGTAATTGACAATAACCAATTCAAGGACAAACCAGGCCTTTGATATTGACCTGGGTGAACAATGAGCCATGAACAACGAGTAACAATATCTCAGTCACTTACGCAATACTTAGTGCAGAAGACTGTGTTGTACACTGCCAAACTGATGAAAGTGACCGACAATTTTGATGACATCCATGTGTATTAGGAGACTCATATTTGGCAAGAATTGTCAAGGCAAACGCACAAAAGCAGAGAAGGATTAGCTCGTAGGCTTGAAAACCACATGATCCAAAAGGGAAACCTCTTTTTGGTGTTGGTGCAAGCATACTTGGCCATCTATCCATCTATCTCTCCGTCATGGTGGATTAAATCCCGCCCTCCTCGTGCCTTTGTTTTACCCGTGTGTGTTTGTGTGTGTGTGAAAATGGATATCAAACACCCACAACAACCTCTGTAGGCTTGGAACCCACATGATCCGAAAAGGAAACCTCTTCAGCAGTACACAACAAAATGAACCGTATGTTGCAAACTTCATTGCATTAAAACCATATAGATTTTTGGAAAATATAAAATTATGCTAGTCGGCAGTCATTTCAGACAAACCCCAACACCCCCCCCCCCCCCCCCCACAAAAAAAAAAAAGAAAGAAAGAAAGAAAAAAGAAAAATAAAGAAAAATAAAACCAAGCACACACAAGAGGAGGTAAAATGCACACTTGTATGGTATTTCTTCTATCAAATCCTTAATATGAACAGCTACCAGCTCTCATTTCCATTGAGGAAACTATTTCAATATTTATGCTAGTTGTTCACAGAAAATAGCTGTTCCGTTCCTTCTCGCCTTTCATCCACATGCTCCACATTGGCAAAGCAATTGCATCCAAAAAAGGCCTTCATCTCTCACCAATACCATGGAAAGATATAAACTTGAAAAGGTTCAGGCTAGCAAATCATTCAGTCATGGAATAGATCTCAGAGATGCAAGGAAGAAAAACTAAACCCAAAAATGGATGATGATGTTACTCCAGGTCCAAGACAACACCCAAAATGGGTTGAGGACTCTTAAGGTGAAGATGAAGAGAAGACCGTGTACCCTCAACTAGGGTGTGATCGTTTATTTATAGAAAAAAGAAATACATGTCCTAATAAGACTAGGAGAATACACAATGTCCAACTTAGAGTAGGAGACTAAAATAAAGAAAAAATCATATTTCTACTATAACAAAGAATCCTATTTCTACTCAAATACTTTCTCTCTCTCTCTCTCTCTCTCTCTCTCAAGTTGAAGCATAGATGTCAATCATGCCCAACTTGCTATACAAATTGAAAAACTCTTTTTAGATAAGACTTTCGTGAAAATATCTCAAGTTGACAACTCGATGTGACAAACAAGATAACTATCTGATGTGTCATCACTACGTCTCAGTCAACTTCAATTTGCTTCGTTCGCTCATGAAAAATAAGATTATTGACAATATATATAGTCACTTGATTGTCACAATACATCACCATTGGCTTGTTGTAGATGACGCATATTTCAAAAAAGAGAATTTGAATCAACATGAATTCAAAAGTTGTATGAACACTATGGCTCTATACTCAACCCCAACACTGGATCGAGCAACAACATTTTGTTTTTTTACATCGCCATGTATCAGAGCAAAAATCCTAACCCTAGCCTCTTCTTCAAAAGCCCCAACCTTTACTTTTTTGCCTTCGCCTCAAAAAAGTTACTGTTGAAAATTCCTAAAAATCCTCCCAAAAATCAACCAAAATTGGAAAATTATATTATTCATCATTTTCCTCTTTTCTCCTTCTTCCTTTGTTCTCCAGTAAACCAAAAAGATTAAAAAAAAGCCTCCTTGACCTTGTCTGCTCCTATCCTGCTCTTGTCAATGAGTTCCGCAACCTCTATTGACCTCACCGCCACCTGCCACCACTTCTTCTACCCTCACCATGACTTCTCATCACCTCCTCTACCCTCATCGAGAAGTTCTTCCACCTCTTCTGCCATCACCAATGAGTTTTACTACCTCCTCTCCCCTCTCCCATCGTCGATGGGTTCTGCTACCTCATCTGTCCTCACCGATGAGTTCTGATATGTTCTCTGCCCTCGCCGATGACTAATACCCACTAATTTGACCTTGTCGACATCACCTGCTACCTCATGTCCTTTGTAGACATCTTCTACCCTCACCGACAGGTTCTGATCCCTCTCATCTCTTGGCTGTAATCCCCTGTTGTCGCGGACAGTTTCTATCTCTGATGCTTGCTGGACTCTTCTTTTCTGTAGTCAACCACTATCGCACATGTATTACTTCTCTGTTATCCACAACTCTGGGTTCTTTAATTGCCTGGCCTTCTCTGATACCATGTCAAGGTGAAGAAGATGAATAGAAGACCGTGTACCTTCAATTAAGGTGTGGTCGTTTATTTGCAGAGAAAAGAAATACATGTCTAATAGGATTAAGAGAATACACAATATCCAACTTGGAGTAGGAGACTAAAATAAAGAAAAGAAAAATCTTTTTTCTACCATAACAAAAAAATCATATTTCTACTCTAATAGAGACCTTATGCATTAAAGTTAAAATAAAGAAGCAAGAAAACTACATAAAATCAAAGGTCACCAACAACTGAGTTAATTTTAAAAAAAAAAGGGGCAATGCCTATGTAGCGTATAATAAAAAACCCAATCCAGACTCCATAATGAACTGTATGAAAAAACAAATGAACTTATTACTTTTAGGAATGATCCTAGAAGTGTGGTAATTAAAGAATATACTTCCAATACGCAAACGGTCATGACTAGAGAACTATAAGCAGTATAGGATAGAACCTAGATTCTTTCTCAAGCAAGTTTCGTATTTCATAAAAAGAAGAAAGGCTCCACTGCTATTAAATAAAGGACTTTAGAAACCGGGCAAACAACATGTTATTTAATGCACAATACATTTGTGCTGGAGCAAGAATTTCTTCCACAACACTGGAATGAGTTAAAATCACTAAATCAGATAGAGAACAAGCTCCACGGCTATTAAATAGAAGACTTTGGAAAACCAGGCAAACAATGTCATTTAGTACCGAATATTTGTGCTGGAGCAAGAATTTCTTCCACAACACTGTAATGAATTAAAATCACTAAATCAGAGTAAGTTAAAATTCATACCCAGTGCATGGAGGCCCTCTGCTTTCATCAGAGCAGTTCAAACTTCCACGATAATCATAAACTCGCCTAAGTAACAAATGAACAAGGGATGAGAGCATTATAAGAAATTCTGAAGACAAAACAAATGGTCAGAGGATGAAATATCTACCTGTGGACCTTCGTCTTCTTATCTCGAACCGTGATTCGGTGATGAATTTCAGATGATAGTTCAGGATCCAGTGCAGGCTGTGAAATTTCTAGTCCTTCAGAAAACATTAGTTCCATATACCTGAGCATGGACAGTTGAAAAGTTAATAAAAGAACTTCACAATGGTTAAGAATATTTGCAAAGAATTATTACAACTGAACGTAAATAAATAGTAAGAAGGGTGTTTTTTCAAGGAAAAAAAATTAAAACTGTGAGCAACAGTTCTCAACTTCGTGGTTCTCATTTATTAATTACATTTCTCAAGAACCATCTAAAGACCATAGTACATCTAGTGAGCAAAAAAATCCTCAAAACTATTGCATGCAAAACATACACTATGACAGGAAAGAAAATAATAGATTATGGAATTTATATGTTACATTTATGGAATTTATATATTACATGCAAGAAAAGTATTGGCCATGGCAATGCATAAAGATATTGCTATGACCAAAGCTATCAGAAGCGAATGATCTAACGATACCTTTCCAAAGTTATTTAGACAAACTATTTAGAAGTATTATTATAAGGATACTATTTCAAACCTGGTGTTATTAGAATTATTGACGGTTTACTTCTTCAAAACCTTAATTTCTTATGCTAAGGCTAAGTGAGATACCCTGACAGCTAATAAAATCATGAAAAATAATAGAAAAGAAGGATGACAAAAGTTGCCCTCTGAAACAATTTTCAAAAAGTAGAGGAACAAAGCGCCTAACGAAAGGTGGTATGTTCTTTTAGTCATTCTGTTCATTTTTATGGCACATCAAATGTCTATAGCTTAATTACACAATACAACTAAACTATACCTTCCAGGATGAAAATTCTCCACGCCCAAGTCTTCATCCCACAAGAAAACATAGTCATAAACAGATACAACATCTGGATGCAGAAAGCGCTTTGCAAACCACCTGCAAAATGTGACCTTAAAATATAACCATTTTATAAGGATCAAGAGATTCTATCTACAATAAAATAGTCTGGAGTTCAACATTCGGAAACAATAAGCTACATAATGAATAACTGCAAACATGCAGAAAGTTTACCAATGATCCAAGAGGAATTTAGAATAATTTGAAAACATAAAACCAAAGGAGAAGGAAAAGGTTAAGGGAAACATGTTAGTTTTACTCTTAATTTTATGTGTGCTCCGGAGTTGAACGCACCTCACTATAGCAAATTTAATATTTTTAACCATTCATCTAAATGTTTTTCCAAGTCCAGAAGAATTTGGAGGATGCCAAAACTGATCTCCTAAGATTATGACAAGCAAACCAACCATCCATGGAAGTTGGCATTAACAACAAGGAATTGATGTCAGATCAATAGCCAATTGTAAAACTTCATCAAATATTTCGTGGAGCCTTAGTCCATAGCCAACCTCATCTTGATGTGAAAAGGCTTAGATCACAATAATGATGAAAAACAAATGGTAAAGGTTCTATGTTCGTACTAGATACTCGCATGTGAAAACACGCACGCAAGGACAATAAGGACATTATTAGATGGGGCCAAGAAAGACTCAAAACACAATTAATTAATTTATAAGAAGTGACTGGAAAGTAGTAATTATATTCCAGAGGTTCAGACCTTCTATGAATAAATCAAAGGTTGGAGAATGATTAGAAGTGTCATACAAGAAACACGTGGAACAACTGGAAATTTTTGGTAATTAACAGAATGTGATAAATGTCCTATAAATTGCTTGGCTGCAAAATAGTACAAGCAAAGTATTAGGATATATATGATGTTCTCATTCTCATTACAAATACTGACAAAACCAAATATGCACATATGACATATTCCACCCTTGTTTAAGTAAGAAAATGCACAACAGAGCATGCATCAAACTATTTGCCAGAGTATGCCTGCACACATACAGAAAATCCATGCACACACTAACTCCTATAACTATATTAATGGTTTTGACAGCAAAAGTGTTCTACCTATGTCCAATAAAAAGGAACTCCTTACAACGGGGGAAAATAAAGAAAAAAATTACCACTTTGTTTGGTTATGAGCAAGTATGTGTATTGCTCTGTCACTCCACTCAAGGTCACGCCAATCATCCACATTGCCATCATAATGAAATAGTATAATGGAGCAATTTGCTATGAGAAACTGAACTAAAAGAAGTGCAAATATATTAGTTATCCGTGCAATCTAATAGAAAAAGGCAATGTCCATATTTTGACTAGTTTCTCATAGAAATAGAAGTGCATGCATACCTTACTAACTATAAGATCGACATTCTGTTTCTGAGAAATACCAACAGCCACTGCCAACAGAGCAGTGAAATTTACATTCTTACCCTGTAAAGAGAGAAATATTTTTTACCAGCTACTACAAATTAAATATTCAACTATATAAGCAGAAAATAGTCTGGATAGGATACCAAGGTTCCATAGAACCTAATTAGAATTCCAGATCAAGTTTAAGGGCATAAGGGAAAATTCATTGTTGTCTAAGTGAAAATGCAGTAGTGGTATGTTTCTGCTAGTGATGCTTAAAAAGCTCTAAAAGGAAAATAGGAAGATATGCCAAATTTTATTTGCAAGCACTCTTTGAGATCTTGACTGACAAAATGGGAAAGGATAGATTCCAAATAATAATCAAGATGGAAACATACAATACAGGATGGTGAAAGCAAAAAATCAGCTGACTAGCATTGTCCAATCAGGATGTTAACTTGTTTCAAAAGCTTATGAGCGGAGTTGCAAAATTTCCCACGTTAGGTTACCCAGGTATGAAAGCGTATTAATTTTATAGATGACATGATGAAGATGGAAACATGATGACTTGGCCCACATATATAGTGGGCTTGAGCATATAGCAACGAAGCAATGCTCTCTTCAAGCTATTTTAGTATAAAGATTGCTAGCAAACCAGACTAAGTCATCACCAATCAAAATGCAGGAAATGGCAGTAAATGGAAGTAAGCAACATCATCATCAACACCAACTTTATTGCTAAGTTCACAAGCCAGCAACTTCACTTTATCACTCATGACCACACCATCTCAGTGAACTGTGATCTTCTACATCATATTATATCAACCACCAAACTGACAATAGAAAATTGATAAGTTTCTTAAGCCTATGTATGTTAAAATGCTGGTGACCTCTTCAATCTCATAACAAAAATGTAAAGTGACGACAATTTTGGACTGGAGAACTATGATGTCAGCTACAATCCTACAACCATATATGAAATATAAATGGACATACTGCTAACTACTTTGAAGTAAAGAGCCTAAAATCCCACAAGCCGATCATTGCATACTATTAAACATATAAATCGAGAAGCGTAATACTACTAAACTAACATGTGTTTCCTTTGTGCCTCTGCAGGACACCAATGCCTGATCCTCGGACTAAACCCGAAGAACAAGTTTCTATAATTAACAATTTTCCCAATTGGGCAATGATCAAATGCCAAGCTTTCTATAATTATAAAGAAATAAGACGCAAGCACCATAAGTGGATTAAAAACAATCCAAAAAGTCAATGATTAAAGAAGAAATCATGGGACGTCGTCGTTACTTTTAACCTTGAGTTCTCCCAAAGCGGCTTCAATTCCAGGTCCGACACCGAATGCATAATGCCACGTGGCAGACCCGCCAGATCGTTCCTCCACGGATCCTGCCACAAATCCCAACCCCCAAATCAAAACCCCTCGCTTCAGATATAAGCAATGCACGCAAAATATCAAACAAGATCGCGGCTTTTACCTCGATTTCAGTTCCTTCGAGATATCTGGCCTTGTTCTGAACAAATAAGAACAGTAAGAATGTGATCAGAGAGACAAAGGATAAAAAAGCGAGCTTTGAAGAGAGAATACCTTAGTGTGGTCGAACTGGATCTTCATGGAGAGGAAGAAGAGGGTGGCCATGAAGATCGCCGCGAAGCCAAAGGAGGTCTTCTTCTTCATCGCGGTAGCTGGGAGAGACTGAGCGAGCTAGGGTTTCTGATTTCTTCCGCCCTCTTTTGGTTCTTTCTTTTGATGCGGAGATTGAGGAGGGAGACGAAGAGAGCTGCAGCAGACACGCGGGCAAATCTGTGTGTGAGCTTTATAGAGGATCCGACGGGTAGCGGGGCGCACCGTACAGTGATCGCGCCGAACAGAATGACGACACGCGTCCAAAAAAGTCGCTGGGGACGGTGGGGCCGACGAGAAAAGTGTCGTGATTTTAGTTGTTACTCTCTTTGGTAATAAATGAGTTGTTTATAAGTGGAAATGAATGTGAGTAACAACCATGTGGGAGGAAATATTGGAAAGTTCTTAATTTGTGAGTACTTGAATTTTGTCTAAATTTGAGAATTTGAACATCAATCGAATTCAATTTCTTTCTCAAATATTATATATTTATGTTTGATTTAATGTAATGTTTGAACACTTCGATCTAGGGCTTCAATTGTAATTACAGTATTAGAATTGTATTTTAAAATTATATATCTCTAAGTTTGACATATAAAATCCATAATCTAAATGTTCAATTAAAAAGATTGAGTTATGAAGTATTTTCATCACTAATTTTGTATACTTTCTCGTGTTTTTAAGCACGAAATAAAGATTAATCAGTATAGAATTTATACATATAATTACTTAAACTTTATGAGGTTAAATGTTTATTTACTAACAAAATATTTAATAATCAAATGAACAATTAAGTAATTAAATCTGACTGTTACTTATAAAATATAAGTTAGAATATGTGACCAACACACATTTTTTGTGCGCACTGAAATAAAAATTAAAAGATAAAATACACATTATGTTAAAGGAATAGTTTGGTAACCAAAGAAACCGAATACGTAAATGTTCATATTCATTTTGTTTAATTTTCATATACTAAAAAGCACATGTTTGTACTTAAACGATCATTTGAATCAAACTTGATATATTGACAGTGGGGCCCACGCTCTGACTGGGGCCCTTCACTGTCAGTTTTCAGTCTTTTTCGACTGATTTTATAGAGAAATAAGAAAGAGTAAAGCACTGACGTTTGCCAACTTTAGCATCTTTTTCTTAGTTTTTATTTTTTTTATTTTATTTTGCAAACAAATAGGATTTGCTGGTGGGTTGAAAAAATGATAATGAAATTCACTTTATCTAAATTTTTCACCTAACTTTCTGCAATCTAAGCGGACCCTAAACGAATAATTAGCAGACAATTTTATAAATACTCGTCAATGTCCACTTATGAGCTTGCTATTAGGCCTATCGCTCTTATAGCACAACTTTTAGTGACATTGAATTGATATTAATGATTATTTTCTTTACTTTTCCTCTAGACTTTTGGGCTGGGGGAATAAAAGCAGAGAGGTGCGGTTGTACCTGCCAAAACCTTTTCCTTTTATTTCTCTTTTTTCTATTTCTTTTCTTCTCAACAAAAAAGGATGGAAGCCAAACAATGACTTAGGCCTGTCAATGGGTCGGGTCCAGACCCGGACCCGACTCGATTAAGCGGGTATGAAAAGGACTGCTCTGAACCCATACCCATTTACCTGTATACCTGTATACCCGATTATTAAATGGGATGGCTCTGATTTTACTTGAACCAGATCAGATTACTCATTTACCCATTTCAAAACATAAATATAAATAATACTAATAGAATTAAAACCCTAGAGATCTAGGCTCCAGGCTCTATGAGTAAATGATTCATCTGTGCTTTAAGTGTTGAACATTATGGTTGATTAGTGGATGATCCTATTGCTGTGTTTTCCCAAATAAATTAGGGGGCCTTGCTTTAATTTTTTTTTTTCCTTTATTAAAGTCTTTCATCAAAAATTTCCCTCCACCTCTTGCACTTGGTTGCATTTCATCCCTTATTGATATTAAAATATACTTTCTTTCTTTTTACAAAAGTTTTTTTTCCCTCTCTTTCATGTGTTTTTGTTACTGTTTTTATTTATGCATCTTGTTTTTTTTTTTTTTTTCCCCTTTTGTTATAGGTTCGGGTAAACGGGTCTGGACTCGCGGGTACAGCTGGTCCGGGTATGAAAACCCACCTTCTGGACCCACGGGTAAACGGGATGGATATGGTACCCACTTGAGTAAACGGGTCCGAGTCTGATACCACCCGTACCGCCCCGAACCTCACCCATTGACAGGCCTACAATGACTCTCATGCATTTTATCATCGCTGGTATTCTAAAAAAAGTTGGAATTTCATGGCTCCCGTCTTGTCATATATATATATATATATATATATATATATATATATATATATATATATATATATTAAAAGAAAAGGTAAGAAAGTTAAATAGATTCTAAGCCCAAAGACAAGTTTGAAGGCCATGTACAAAGATCAAGCACTTCAAGACAAAAACTAAATAAAAACAAGGTATTAGGTTATATATATGCTTCTTATATCAGATAACATTATAATATTTGTCAGACAATTAAATTTTTTTAAATAATATTTTGAATTTCTACCAACTCTTTTATTTATAAAAGACCAACCAACTTTGATCTAAGTCAATAAGGCAACCAAAATTGGTCATACTTTTCCTTTTTGGGGTTGGCAACCTCTCATTCTACAATGACAGATATAAGAGCAGAGTGGCAAATCCAGACTGTAAAATGGCAGAAATATTGTCCTTTTGAAATTATTCCTGCAGACTTGCACCTAAAAGTTTTCAGAAATAATGTATTGCTCTAATTACTAAAAACAACAATATTTCCTTTACAAAACTCCTATCACACAACTTTTCTTTTACAAAATTTCAGAAATATTAAAATTTTAATTATATAGATGGTTTTTTTTTTCTTCAAGGAATTATTGCATATAATTGATGTAGTTCAGTTGTTACTTGTTAGTAGTCCATCTCCACTAATTTCTCATAAACACTGACCTGCAGACATTGCTTAATAGAGAAAACTCAATGCATCCTAGAGTTCAAGAATAAATAAATCATAAATTCCAGGATTATTGAAACTTTTGAGATTCACTAAAAATCTACAAGACAAAACTAATACCTGACCTCTGTTGTGGCATTGAACCAAAACAAAAAGGATCTAAAACTTTGCATGAAATTCCTAAACCTGCATATTGCTAAAAAAAAACCCTACTACAGTATTACATGCCAGTGTGCAAACAAAAATTGAGTACATTTCCCAAACCAACATGCAAAATTTGGATACATCATCATGTAAAAAGTCGCATCCAAAAATGTTGTAAGAATTACAGCAGCGATACTGAAGAATACAACAAATGTTCGTTCTCTGGATCCACTGATAAGCTTGCTTCTGCCCTCGGTGCATTCTGGATGATGCCGCTCTTTTGCATCACTGTAAGTTGGTAGATATGGTGGGTGTCTTCTGGTGCCAATTCCACTGGATATCGACCCATCTATTTAGTAGAGGGGAAATGAGAAATTGGCGATAGCTCTGTACTCGATCATGACACCTTGTATCCATTTGAATTTTGCTCGACTGAAGAGATGGAAGCTAATCAGTAGACGGAAAATAAATTTAAAAAAAAAAAATCTGAAGTGAAAAGGTGTAATCTTGTTCCCTTGAGAGCTCTTAACTATAATTTGTGGTAATAAAGAAAATAAATCTAATAGTCTCTACATTAAAAACTTCTGAACAGCTCGAAAGCAATCTAGCTTGCCTAAAGAGCAAGTGGTAGCACTGGATTCGTATATTAATTTTACTGTGATATCCAACAGCACTTCTATACTAGATTTTGTAGTGGTATGTGTAGGTCATAGGAAATAAGCAACTGACACATTCTCACATCTCTCTTTCTAGGGAAGGATCAGGTTCCTCTTAAAGTGAAAGTGAATTGTCCCTTGATTTTATTTTCCATACAGGCCGCTTCACTTTCTTCAGTAACCAAACCAGTGAAGCAATTTCTTTTGGCCTGAAACCGCACGCAACCCAGGAGCCTCAACAAAAGGCAAAAGAGCATATAGAGGGAAAGGAAACGGAGAAACAAGAGGAAAGAGATGAACAAGCCTCTGGTTTCTTCTAATAATAAATAAAAAGAAACGGGAAGTTCACAGCAGTCTGGAGAATGTCACCTTATGCTTTATTGTACTGATATTCCTGAAGAAATGCAGAGCTTTGAATCAGCTCCTCCACTAATCACGCTATCATCTTTCCACCAGTCTGCGCATAATACCTGCAGTCACCAAGACAAAACTCAATATGCAGCTCAATTTGTCTACTTGATACATTTAAGAAGAAAATGCCAACCTTGTCCTTATGAGAATCTATTACCGCCAAGGGCCACTGCAACATAAGCATTCATCGGTACAGTCAATCTGTTGCCCAACAAAACTTATAAAAGCTAACAAAAACAAAATCATATTATAGGTATACAATGTTACCGCTGTTCTCAAATCCCACAACATCACTTTCCCATCATATGATGCTGAAACCAAATGAAACCATGACCTTGAGTGCCACTTGAAAGCGGTGATCCAAGAAGAATGAGATGAGAACTGGAAAACGGGAACCAGAGATCCTGTGTGCATATAATTTTCAATCCTATATTGTAAGTAAAGCGAGAGATTGAAAAATTCTCTCTCTGCAATCTTTAGAAAGATTACCTGGTTTTCGAGGATCCCATATCCTCAGAACAGGATCGGAACCACCAGCAGCAACAAGTGCAGAGCCCTCACCTCCAACATCAAGGCACTTTAGTGCTTTTCACAAACCTATGCACAGCATGTAAAATATTGAAGTCTGAGCATTAGCATACCAAATAAAAAGGGCGGCCATTAATAACTACACAAATTGGCTAACAAAACCAGCATCAGGCTTGCCTGCTCACATGCCTTGGGGTGCACTTTTAAAAATAGTACCTAAAGCCTCAGGGGTGATGTTGTATTGAGGAAACAAATATATGAACAGGGTTCATAAAACAAAAATATGTGGCAGTTCACTTTGCACCTTCCATCAGACATGCAAAATAATAGGCTTCAATCATGTCTACTACAAAAGGAATAGAAGAGGTGGATCTTCATCAAGTTTAGCATGACGTTGCATTCATATGCCACACGTAAAACCATACCAAAGTAAGGTTATTTTCGATATAAATATGTAAATATTTGTGCACGAATAAAGTATGCAACCTTTTCAAACTATTCAGTTATTAGTTTTATATAGTAAGCATATTTCTGAACACTAATCCTTGGCATGTTTCCCTTTAAAACATCAACACAAGGCACAATTGTGTAGTTAAATATGGTCATTGTTGTCCCCATAGCCAAGTTGAGCCACTAATGCCAAACAAAAGGTAAAAAAACTGCTGGCAGAGGTTGATCCATTATGCAACCCGATGTTTTCATAATTTTTGGAAAGTACAGGCTTTGCGGGCTAGAGGACTCAACATTTAGCCATGTACAAACAATTTTGCTAGACCAAATACAAAGCGATTCATCCTTCCCTGTGCAAAGTTTTTACCACTCAGTTTATTTGTGTATACCATGTTCCAAGGGCTTTTGCCTGTTTCAACATCCCAACTTTTGATAGAATGATCCCATGATGCTGAATATATAGTCTCATGTTCTGGCCAGATAACTGAAGACACACATTGTGTATGTCCAACGAAAGTTGACGTAGCTACCCCCTGATAACATGAAAAAAACAAAGGAAACTCAGTTACGCTGAAAATATGGTGTTTGATCTGAAAGAGATTCATAAAGGAATATACAAAAGATAGTCCACTATGATATTACCATTACTCTAGTACTAGAATAGCTACTAATAAAAATCTGGATAATTCTGATTACATATACCAATTTTCCAATATGTTAACCATAGTTATTGACCATTGTTTTCCACAGTTGTATCTATGACACTGCCGTTACTCAAGTACTAGAATAGCTACTAATAAAAATCTGGATAATTCTGATCGCATGTACCAATTTCCAATATGTTAACCTTAGGTGTTGACCATTGTTTTCCACAGTTGTATGATTCCTTAAACACATCAATTTCACATGAATCTAGTATGGAGGTCTCAAAACATCAACTATTTAGACCCCACATGAATATGTAGTATAGAAAACTATATTTATTTTTAGGAGGGAAGGTATAGGTTAAGCAAACAACTTACTGCACTTCACAAGATAATACAGATATGACTTATTTGAGGATATACAATTAGCTTATTTTACAGGAGACTCTATGACATAACTTCCCAAAATGAATCATTTGATGAGTAGAGTTTATACAATCATTTTTTGCGTCGAAAAGAAATTAAGTTAGATCTACAAAGATCTAGACATCAACAGCACTTTTGCCAGCTCATACAGCTAAAAGAACTCATAACATCTCTACATAAAACATTTGATGATGTATATAATCCAATTACCCGAAAAGCAGCTGATTTTCATTCTTCAGGCCACAAATGGGGAGAACAATACCTACCATGTGATTGGAAGCACAACCATTAAACATGAGCCGGACTTCATATTAGAAGAAGAAAATAGACGTGGGACGGAGGGTGATTTTAGGATGTGGTGGGGATTTTGTGGAATTGAAAAAGAACAAGAGAAAAAGAAAAGATATGATGCGTGGATCGCAACCTAGATCTTCGTTTCACCGCATGATTCGATTCAGCCCATGAGATAAACCAAACAACACAAGTTTCCACAAGGGAACCAAAATTTAATTTAAATCATTTTATCCTTTCAAAAATCCAACTCATGGCTATATATAGCCTACATTACGTACACCATACGTGCAATTATTGATAAAATCAAATCCAACCAAATCAAATTCAAATAACTCCTAAATCTTGACCAAATCTACTAAATCTAAATTCAAATAAATTCCTAAATCCTGTTAAATATGAACCGTTCGATTCCACATCATTCTCTCCGGCTTGAAAGCATTCATCCCCGATGAATGTAGTGGTAGGTAAGAGGTAAGTTCAACCCCGGTCGAATCACATCACGCATCCTCAATCAGGCTAAGGTGGTGGTCGGGAAATCAGCACTGATGCATCATGACTAAACCAAGGTGGTGGAGGTGGAACTGATTTCCGTGATCAACCGGTGATGGTACCTTAAACAAGATATATACAACATGCCGAGGCAAATCATCCCTGCTGACGACTGAATCGATTGTACTCTACACCATAAGAAACTCGACCTCCTGTGAACCTGTCGCCTCTAAAGGATCTGTAAAGGATCAAATACATCAGACAATCTCAGGGATAAGGGAACCCTCACAGCTGACGAAATGACAATCGCTTCATGATAGGCTCTGCTGGAAGATCTACATGAGTCTCAATAAGAGGATCTTCCACTTCTAATTCTGAATCGGGCTAATCAACATCTGGCTTAGGCTCGTCAACAAGTTTTGACTCTGGCTCTACGTCAATCTTTGTAGTCTGACTTGATACAAGTTTCGGATCTCATCTAAGAGCTCAGTGCAGATAGCGACAATTGGTCCACTCTCGGACTTAGGCTTGCTCAACATTGGGCTCATTGTAATCCGCCTCAGATGCATAAAGAAGATGGGAAGCATACAAAATATGAAGATGATCTCGTAAGACAAACTAACACTGACCGTCGATATAGTTATCTTTCCACCAATAAGCATGTCCATCAGCTTCATTTGGGCATAACGGTACTTCTGTTCAAATGTCAGAACAAAAAAAACTGAAAAATTCTTCAGGATCATTTTCCCACTTCTCATACCCATTATGATCATTAGAACTCTGAAAATATGGAATAACCGCATACATATCCCGTTCAACTTCCTTGTCATCAGCATCAATATTTATGTATCTTTCATAAAAGTCATGAAAAAATTCAGTGCATAAGGATCAGAGGTTACCTAAGACTCTCAACGGCTCGAACTGAGCTCAAATCAGGATGAAAATGTGGCCTGAAACGCTGATCTTCTGTTGTAGGGGCAGTACCAGCACCAAATATTGGCTTGTAGAGGTCAGATCTACTGTCCAACTGCTGTGAAACTATTTCCAGTAGCTCCGTGACTTAGTTACGAACCCAACGCTTCAGACGAAACCTGACTCTGAACAGGCCTGAAACAGACTCCGAATTGCGGCTGTTCTCTGCAGTGAACAGTGCCAGTGAAGAGTGCCAATGAACAGTGATTCTTTTATTTGAAGTGGATTATGTGGAGAAAAGAGTAAAAAATTCAGCTCTGATACCAAATTAACGTGGGACGGAAGGTGATTTTAAGATTTACGGTGACGATTTTGTAGAATTGAGGAAGAACAAGAGAGGAAAGGAAAGATATCATCGCGAATCGCAACCCGAATTTTGGCTTCACTACCAGATTCTATTCAATCCATGATATTAAACCAAACACAAGTTTCCACAAGGAACCAAATTTAATTCAAATCATCATTATCCTTTCAGAAATTCAACTTATGGCTATATATAGCCTACATTACGTATACCACACGTGCAATTATTGATAAACTCAAATCCAGTCAAATTAAATTCAAATAACTCCTAAATCTTGATCAAATCTGCTAAATTTAAGTTCAAATAAAATTCCTAAATCCTGCTAAATCTGGACCGTTCGATTCCCATCAAAAATAAATTTAAATAGAACAATAATAACCTAACTGGGTAGTGCTAGTTTCAATCCGCTTCATTCTGGATGTCCATATTTGAATCTTTTTTTACAATGCGTAGCGATACAGATTTACTTTTCCTTTTCCTTTTCCTTTTTTTCTCATAATCAGTAAGCTCATTACATTGTCAACTGGACATAACAAGTTTGAGTAGCAGAAACAACCTCCTGTAACAGAAGAGCCTAGCCTTCCCCAGAACCCCATATAGCAGGAGCCTAGGAGCTTCATGGTTGGGCTTCCCTTTTTAATTGATATATATCTCTAAGTTCCTAACCACCTATCACATAATATAGCTACAATAATTCATGAGCCAAAAAAGATAAAAGCAGCAGCAATTTTAAGGTGGGCACATACTGCCTAAAGGTTGCCCTTGATTCCAAAGAAATGAGAGAGGACCTCTATATATATATATATATATATATATATATATATATATATA